>OZ023270.1:53781035-54088535 GCA_964006375.1 Tillus elongatus
GAAGCCGTTAACGTTATTTAATAATAACCGCTGAAAATAACGGCTTCAGTTATTTTAAACTGGATAGTCGATCGATAGTATCCTACATTCCCAAAGCTGTGAGCGAGAGCGAGCACACTAGTATAAATGCATTGTATTTTTACGCCGTTATTTCACGTAGTGTATAAATCTCAAATTTTGTCGATATGAAAAGGAAACAAAGGGTTAAGAAATTATAATAAGCGTGTCGTAAATCTTTTGCCACTCTGAAGTGAAACTTTTAGAAATCACAAGGGAGTCTTCTATAAGTATTTACTTGGATGTTTTAGGAATTATAAACTAGTCATTTATTTTATGAGGGGTCTTTACGTAAATGTCAATGCCACAGCAAGAATCAATAAATATCATTATTTATCACGCCTTGGGACGTTAGACGTTAGAACTTTTATTGCTACACAGGGAGTGATTCTAAGAACTCCATAACATAACGCAGCTAATAAAATTTCGGTAAAGAAACAGTATAAAAAATTGAGTTTTAGTTTTAAAAAAAAAATTGGAAGATATATAGTATTAATTGTTTATTTACTTATTTTAATATTCGTTGTTTTAAAATTAGTTTCAAAAATTTCAAAGGGCTGTAACTTGGAGGAGAAGGGGTTTCAAGAAAAACTTAATAAAAAAACACCCCTTATTTTTCGCCAAAGAATCACCCTGTATATATATATATATATATATATATATATATATATATATATATATATATATATATATATATGTTTGTCTACTGTTCAGTTTGAGCCCAAAAACACATATTTAATGTTCAGTTTGGATCCACAGTGTTCAGTTTGAAACCGGTCTCAAAGTGACATTTATATTTATTGTTAGTTTTGGGTCCCTATTCCCCTTTATTGCTCCCCCACCACACCACTAATGCCATACAGTGTTGCCGAGTTGAATATAGGCAAAAAAACTTACGTTTTGAATAGTCATGCATTGTTACTTATTTATAATGCGATTATTATAATAGTACAAAAGTACTGTATTGGCAAATAATAAAATAAATAATGCATACCTAACCAGTAAAATATAAACATTGTAAAAATCAGCAGATTTCTTTTGTTGTTTTCATCACTAAATAACATGAGAGGCAAATTGAGGAAAAAAATGTAATTTTTTAATCAGTTTTTTGTGGTTCTCATAGCCCATGTTGATTTCGGCCTACAAAAGGAAAGGCCGCAGAGCTCTAGACAAAGCATTTAGAAAAATAAAACAAAAATATGTAGAACATTTAATAAATGATACAAATTCAACATTCGATGACAGCTGGTATGCAGCACTTGTAACAAATATAATAATATTTAGAAGTACGTTTTATAGGTTTGAAGAAGATAAACAAGTATTTCTGTGAAGCTTTTTAGTAAAACAGCCTGTTTCTTGAATTTTTATTCTCCGCTGAATTTATTCTAAAAAATAACAAAAACATGACCTACTGCTTATTTAGGTTACGAATAGATTACTTACATTGTTTTAGATATTTTCACTTAAAACTCTTTGTAATACATGGTCTTAATAATTTTATTCGACATATTTCACATTTACTTGCTAAATATGGGGAAATGAAAGTAAAAATTGTCGTTACAGAAACATCAGACAGTATACTGCGATTCCTATTTAATAACAGATAATCAGCTCGATGACCCGGTAAGATTGACGGGGCAGTGACATGTTACACACATAGATGTTGGCATACTTGTCAAAAATCTCAGATGTGGAAGTTTCTAAAGGCACCGCCCCCACTTGTGTGTTTGAAAATATTACATTATATTTAAAACAGTTATTTATCTCAGTTTAAATAATTCGGGTATTGTTTGCACGCAATTCCATGTCGCAAGTAAAAATTCATTTCTCAAATATTATTAGGTAAAATAAAAAGAAAACTACAAATAGGTGACTGAAAATCATTTTTATTTATTAAGTTTTTTTCCCCCCAACAAAACATATTCACAAAATCAACACATTATTTAACCATGCAGTACTCTTACCGCAGAGCCCCATTCCACTGCAACACATTTTAATTTGTTTAAGCGGATTTCTCTAGTTTTGAAATCTTTTTCTCACAATACCTTGTTAAATAAACAGTATGGTTAAAGGAGAAACACTCCACATCCAGCGACTCTTTTTTTTTTCAAATCTATTTTTAATTTTATTTTAAAGCCATTTCTTTACAACTTTTAGGGACAAACTGCTGCTCTTAAGTTCTATATAAAATATTTTCTTGGTTTGAGGGGGAATAAGTATGGGTAGTACAGTCAGTAGCTACTAGAGCGCTTAGCAATTATCAAAGAAAAGAGAGTGATGAGTCAAGAAGTAGAGGTTGCTTCGTAAGTTACCAATGTTGTTCCAAAAACTCTCGTGACCATCGCAACGTTAATTTTCTGAAATAAATATGAGAAAGTGGGGTAGATTCAATCTTGTCTAATATTATGCTTAGTTTTCAAATTTTGCACTTAATTTTCGGTGAACAGGTTGTTAATGGTCGAATCCACCAGACGTCAACAGCTGTATTTTAAGAAATGTTGACAAATGCCAACATTTTTTGACAGAACAATTTGACTATTAGCAGCTCCTGGCGCCTGCTACACTCGGACAGTATGATATAGTGATGTAGATACTCGTATTATTGAGAAACTCTGAACCATCCGATTCGAATATCAAAATCCTCGGTTCATAGGATTCGACAAATACTTGGAACTACCTTATGTTCACAGGACACATAGTCCTCTATATTTTGGGGGAACCACAAATATATGTTACCTGAACTTTATTGCTTGCATTTAAATATTTGTGTGTGCCCGCCAGTTTAGTATGATCTGAAAGGGTTTTTTCGAAAGCTGGTCAGCTTACCAACGTCCCTCAGAATCACCTCTTGCCAAAAAATTGGAACAATTTTTTTTCTTGTACAGCTGCCTATAAATGTTAAATAAAATTAAGAATTTTTTTTGCTGACCGAAATGTTTAAAGCCGAAGTTTTTTAAAATTTTGTTTTTTTGTTATATCTATAATAGTTATATAGTTTTGCAACCAAAGAATATCTTTTTGTTACACCTTTAAAGGCGTTATACCTATATTTTGTAGTTTGGTTTGTAATAAAATGCATTACTTTGTTAAAGTCTGTGGTTGATATTTTAAAATTAAAACCATCCACACATTACTTTGTTAATTCGGAAGCCTTGTTATTGTTCCAAATATATAGAAATTCCGTTATAGTAAGTATTATATTACTCATAGAATTTTTTGTGTGAAATATTTTTGTACGGTACGATTTCGTTTATCGCAGAGTGTTGCGAGTAACCTACATGAGCCTACATCTAAATCTACGTACTAAAATCGGAAACAGAGTACTCGATAGTATAATATTGTGTTACCGACTTCAGACTACTCCTGAGTATCAGAGTGTCTGGCCGATTCTTAGAATAAATTAGATTTTTAGTACATTGCAGCCGTAGGGAGAGGGCACGAATGTTACACAGTATGCACAGTCACAAGAAGTCACAATCCCGCTCCCACTCTATGCGAATTAATATTCGGATTAAAGAATCGGAATGTTCTGAGTATATCCATCGTCTGAACAAACGATTTTAATTCGAATCCACCCATCACTAGTATGATAAGCTTTGTATACTAATGGCCGCTGAGATGACAGAATTTTTATTAGTGAAGAAAAGTTAATTGTGCAACGTAAAGGTAGGCTTTTAATGTATGTTTATAGCTAAAATATATGTGATTGTGTTTAAATTTAGATGGTAATGCAATGGTATGTTGTATAACGGTATCTAAAAGCACACTGTCAAGCAAGTTATCTCAAGTTTAAAGTATGCAGACCAATTTCGCAGTTTTGTTTAAATAACCAGCATATGGGGTCCATTCATCTCCAGCATATGTGGTAGATTCATCCATCCATCATGGGGTAGAATCTACCCTTTGTCGTGTGGATGAATCTACCCCATATTGTCAATCTTTAATTCTTGTATATGCCAAGGAAATATGTGCGCAAGATAAACAGAAACATGTACAAGGTCGTACAAAATGCTATGAGATATCTTAGAAAAGCTTATAACATGTGTGAAGTCAGTGGAGAATACTATGTACATAAAAGCTACATTACAGTCTAGAATAAGAGCTTAAAAAAAGACACTCTAAGAAATACAACACCTCTGACAGTGACGATTCTGGACAAGAAAAGTCTGAACAGGAAGCTAAAGTATCGAACAAGTACTCTGTTAAGCAGATTTTTACTTTGAAAAAAGAGAAGGAACTCTCTGTTTATATAACAGTGTCTGCTTTTAACTATGGCATGACCTACAAGCAAATTCACGAATTTGCTTATGAATTTGCAAAACATCTAAAATGTAAAATACCTACACATTAGGAATAAGACAGCAGATATACATATATATGTCCATTATGGTTTTTAAATTTATTTTTCTTTAAAGTAAATATTGCTTTATTAACAGGAATACATATATTGCCTTGCGAAAACCTGAAAGTACTAGCCTCATTCGAGCAACCGGATTTCACAAAGCCAGGGTAGATGAGCTTTTCGAAAATTATATTTCAGTGAAACAAATATGCAACAAAGAACAAATATTTAATCTTGACAAGACTGGCATTATGACCGCAATGATCCAGTGAAGGTAGTTTCCACAAAGAGAAAAAAACAAGTATCGCAAATAGGAACTCAAGAGCGTGGGGAATTGGCTACATTTGTAGAAATTGTTAATGCGATAGGCATAGTTAATTTGATAAAGCAAGACTTCTTTTATAAATAATAATTTAAGATAATATATCACATATCATTAACCTATCTAATAAAGTTTGATACTATTTTGTTTTTTGATAATGTCTTAATAGTAAATGTAAAATGGATGAATCTACCCCACTTTCCCCTGCAATTAGTTTAAGAATATTTTTTCTTCATATTGTTATAAACCCAGGTTTTTATCATAATTGGAGTCCGATTTTTTAATTCATTAGCAAACGATTTCTTTAAAAGTTGACATTGATGCTCACTTGGAACTCTTCTCTTGGAAATGTAATCGGAAAAGTGTACCTTTACAATCTTGATTTCTTCATCTGACCAACGAGTTCCTGCAAGAGAATGTGTAATATTATAAGAATGAAAATAAATTGCAGATTAATATTGTCCATACATAAAAACACATAATACCAGCCTTACAAAATAAAGTATATATATATATTAGAATTAGAGGTGTGCGAACCCATGTTTTGTTCGAACCGAACTATGAACGAACCCAAGCAAATATGTTGCCTCGAACTTCGAACCTCTGAAATAGTATGTCTAAGGTTCACAGTCGAACTTCGAACTTCTTAGAAATTTAAAATCGAACATCGAACTACCCTAAATTCTTCAGTGTTCATATATCATTTCCGTAAATACCAAATTTAGGAATATTGTAACATACATTATTTGATATGTAAAAGATTCCCATTCTTTTAACAAAAAGGAAGAGTTCGGTAAATTTGCAGGTTGATTGGGTGAAAATGCCTTCTGGTACTGATCGTTTGGGCTCATGGTAAAATAAATCATGTTGAAACCAATGCTTTCCAACGTCAATCTGCAATTATCCTCATAAATTCTGAAAATTCACGTTACCGATCGCTTTCGAACACCGCCATCATAATGTTGTTACTGAAAAAGGTGTTGGGAGGCTAGGATATATAAGAAAAATAATTCTGTTATTGCTAAATGGCTCCGTCATGTCTCAATGTGCCCACCAACTGTCAAAAATATGCATGAGTGAAATCTCCTAAAATTATGCCATCCACTCAATGAGACCGATAACGAGTTTAAAGCGCCGCTACCGAGTTAACGGGGCCGCACCTGAGCCACCTTTAGCAGCATTCAATGCCTGTAAAATTAAATTTCGAAGTATTTTTGAGCAACGAACTTCGAACTATTTTGGAGAATTACATATTTCGAACTTCGAACAACTTCAACATCACTAGTGCGAACATATTTTCGAACCGAAGGTTCGGTTCGAGTTCGGGTTCGGTTCGAAATTTCGAAGCTTCGCACACCTCTAATTAGAATAGAACATAATTAAATATTGTAATAGTAAATGTTTTTCTCCGCTCATGATGGCAGTATATAACTGAACTGTTCTGTTATGTAAATCTATACTGAAGCAAACTTAATTGCAGATAGGATGGTCAGATATAATTAATACATGATATCCCAACAAGCACTTACGCTCTGTTGTGGAATTCCTTTTTTGCTGTTTAGACATCATGTTATACAGGCAGGCTTTAACCTGAGTGCATGTTCTTTTCATGTTGTGTTTTCTTATTACTCTTAAACATTCATCAAGTCTTGGGGATGAGGCATTTTCAACGTGAAGTCTGAATTCATCGAGTAAAATTTTTTTTTCCTTGTCAGTCCACGATTTTCTGCTTCTGGTTGGTATAAATTTATTGGCTAAAAGAAGAGTAAATGATCATGTTTTGTTTAGTTAAATTATGCTAGTTTATATAAACATAAAAATACATCTTACAGAATTTATTTGAGCGGCGCTCTTCTTCATCAGAAACACTTAAATCTGAAGAGTAACATTTAAGATCCAAATCATTTCTAAATTTGCTAGGGATACTGTTTGAATTACAATTTATGTTGGTCAAGCTCATGTCACCTTCGGCTTCGTCTAATGAAAGATGACCTGAAAGAAATAAAAAAACTACGTAAGTTATATCTTCAAAGAAATCAATACCAATTTTTGTATCAACAAAAGTGAAAACACTAAGTACTACATGAAAAATGTAAATTTTACTTACTAGTATCACTATTTAATTCCCCATATATGGCTGGCGATGCTTTATCCTTATGTGTTGAAATTATTTTAGTTGTCTGAGCACTTTCCAGAATAGTTGACATTTCCTTAATTTCTCTATCCACAAGTGGCATACGATAATGCTCCTTATGTATCTTATCGGCATGTCCCATAAATGTAGCCAAGTCACTTATTCGCTGGTCATCCAATTTAATTTCGGAAGCATATGTAGCTATTTGTTTTCTTAAAAGAGTGCATCTTAAAGAAGCTGGGTTTTTAGCACCACATTCTACACTGTAAATTCTCATATAATTGCAAGCTCTCATATATTTGTTTCTACCATCAACTGACTTTAAACCAAAAACATATGGATTCTTCTCAGGTATTCCAATTAAACTTCTTAAATTCAAAACATGTTCTATTAAATTCTTCAGTGGTGTAGCTATAAGAATGGACACATCGCGACCTTTTTTTCCTCTTATTGGTACTCTAACATAGTGACTGTTCTTGTCAGAAGCTGTTTCACATGCTTGGAAGTCTTTTATAAACAATCGCTCTGCCTCACCTGGCCTACGCCTGTTAAACACTATGAGTTCGATCAGGACAAGTGACAGTAATTTTTTGTAAATGCTGTAGTCCACATTTTTTTGACACACTTCTGTGAACTTAATTCTCTCTTTCTTAACATAGGATGCTAATTTTTCAATATCACTTACTTCTGGTAAGGATATTCTCTTTCTCCTTTTAGTTTCTTTTTGGTTTTCAGCCACTGTTTTATTGATAGTGTCAGTTAGATGGTGACTCATTAAAGCAAAAAAATCTGCAAGATTTTTCTGGCCTTCGCTGTCTTGCTTTTCGATGAGCATATACTTCAAAATGTTGCCACATTTATTGAGCAACGTTCCCAATGCAGATGCAACGTAAGGTGTCGCATATTTTTCTGTGTCATTGCTTACACCTGCCTCTTGTTCGATTGCTTTTAAAACTAATCTAAACAATTGTGGTCTGAAGATACTTGCCAGATCCGTAACCACATCAGATAATGTTCTCATTTTAATTAAAAGTCGTCCCAGTAAACGTAAATTATTTCGTATTTGAGCCTGATCTTTGATATCTCTGTACTTTCTGCACCAAGAATTGCCTACTTCGACAGCTAGTTTATCAAATTTTAACACATTGCCTACTTCATCATCTCTCATAACTGGAAAAATATCAGTCTTTAATTTTTCCGATGCTGATTCTAATGTCCTATTTTCTAAACGTCTTCCCAAAATGGAAACAGCCTTAGTGTTTTTCAATAATGGATCACACTTAGCTATATGTTGTCGCAATGACTTTTTGGAGTAATATCCTTTGCATCTGGGACATATTTGCACATCTGATAGTTTTTTAGGGCTCCTAAATCTTCTAGCCGACAGAAAAGAACTTCCACAGACGTCATTTGCCTTATTGAAAATAAACTGCCCCTCCTTTCTTAGCATTTCAATCATATGATATCTTTCTTTGGATTCTGCAAATGAAATAGTTTTATTCTAAATAATAATAAGTAAAGAGTTTAAATATATAGATAAACCTTGTGACCGCCAAAGGCTATGAGAAAACAATTCTACTTAAACCAAACTAACATATATTTATTTAGTCGGGATGTATCCTTATTGATACATCCCTGTTAAATACAAAGAACAAGAATGATGTCTTTAAAAACCAAAATTTTAAAGGTTTTACCCAGTGAAGATAAAACTTATTACACAAATTAAGACAAATAATGTTCATTGTTTTAGACTTCTCTTATTATTTTTGACCAACAACTTATCCAATGAAAACCAGTCGCCTTTAAGTAGTTTCCAACAAAAATTATTCTGACCTTTAAAATCTCCATATAATACAATATACAGTTTAAATATGATACTTTGTAAATCAATTAGTGTTGTTAATACATTAACAGGCTTCATAAGTCTGTTATGTGATGGCAAGCTGTTGCCACAGGTACCTACCTAAAGTAAAAACGATTTGATTCAAAACTATATTTAAACTATGTCGTTAACAAGATGCACCCACTTCAAAACCTTATCCCAACTTTTTATATGTGCAGCCTCAGTGGTACAGTGGTAAGAACATGTGCCTGTGAACTCAAGGTCATGGGTTTGACTCTCAGCAGGGGATCATTTAACTTTCTCAGTATATACTGTAAAATTAACATCAACTGAGGTTGTAGCATTATGTTGAACAAAATGGAATGCAAGATTGCTCCACTCTTCTGAGGAGGCGCAAAGCTGCCGGTCCCGCATACTATGCAATGTGAAGCACGTTAAAGATAGGAACCCTCCCTGCAGAAAAGCAAAAGATCAGCGAAATTTTCAGCATAGTGAAGTGATACTGCTCCCTGTTGTCAGTGATTGGCAATAGTCGCGGAAATAGGCAGAGGTTGAAGAAAAAATAATAATACTTTATATATGTGTGGATACATATTTAAGCATTGGTATATCAGACTAAATCAACCAATGTTCACTATAAAGACTGTTCTAAGGCCCCATTCTATTAAGTACTTGAAAGTAAAAATTTTCGAGGATGATATGTATTACCAAATATGGATGTAAAGACATTTTCTCTGGCTTCACTACTGTTGGTTTTCCTCTCTGCGTCTGATTTCGCTAGTTGGCAGCATCATCAGGCAGAATGTCAAGCAGCGAAACTGGCTACAGGAAAGAAAACCAACATTTGTGAAGCCAGAGAGAAAGTATAATATAAAGCTAATAACAAACATATATAGTAGCTAAGTTTTGAAATAAAATCTAAGTGGGTTTAGAGTAAAGTAAAGAAATAAACATTCATTACTATGATCCAAATATTGTTAGTTTCTGAATTTATAAAATGAGTTGCAATAATTGATAACCAATTACCTACACAATTCACTGCACCTAACCTGTAAATCTACTCCTGGTAAACATTCTAAGCAAGTCTGTCTTAATAAGAAACGGCAATCATTTTACTTGCCTTTTAGTATTTAGTAATGTATGTAGATGATAATTTAATACTTCTAAATAACAACAATAACAGGTTAAAACCTAATATAATGTACTTTATGTGCACCTAAGTGTAATATGGTCTATGGTTTAATAAAGAATCATTAAATTTTCTTACTTTTTGGTAACATCATAAAGTCTTTGACACGTTGCTCTGCAGGATGGATGGATGCATAATGTCTAGCTATGTGCGTTTTTAATTTACTACAAAAAATACAAAATTCTTGCTTTGCTGGATATTTTTCCCAAGTAGTTTTTGAAGTAGTCCTAATGTGCGTTGAAACTTCTTCACTGTTATGATAATTGGATTCGGCCATATATGAGGAGCCAGAAGTGGTTACACTTAAAACGGCATCAGAGTCTGGCTGTTTGACACCATCAGTATTATTTGTAAAATCTATTACATCTATGGTATGGTTATTGTTAATTCCCATCCCTGAAGATAATGATAAAAACCTTTCGGCTGCACCAGCAAGTTCCAGTAGGTCGCTATCATTTAAATTGGAATTTATAGATTCACAATCACTATTAACTTCTATACTTCCATATACCTCTTCATCTGCTTTTTCTTCAAACGGTTTTCCACAATTTTTTGGAAGTGGCATATGTAATACAGTATTTTCTAAAATCAAAATTTTCGGTGTTTTTTCAACTCCTTTATCGGGCAAGAATTTGACATAACCATTCTCCAACTGATTTATCGTAGTATGAATATATCTTTCCTCATCTAAAATATTGATAATGCTATTAGATAAATAAATAATCAACAGTCATTTAGCATAATATGTAGGGTTACACTTTTTTTACTTTCTATTGTGAGCCTTGTTATGTAACTTGTTTTTAATTAATGAATTGATATACTTAAGATAACATTCAAAATATAAGTTGCTATGAAAAATTATGGAAACAACTAAAGATAATTTATTAAGCATCTTGTCCACTTTATAAATGTCAGTCGAGTCTTTTGGCTGATCACAAACCTTCTAAAATGTTTTCGACTAACATTTGATGCAGTCTCAATTTTATGCATCACTTTTATAATTTAAAAAGTGTATACTTTTACTGTCTAATATCCCTGTTACTGATTTAGGTCACATGTGGATTTTAAAGGTATAAAAAAATACATTATGTTTGAGAAACTAAGAAATAATGTTATTGTACAGGTGTCGCATTTTGGTTGCAAATGCTGGGTATCTCGGTTATTAGTTAAGATATAACTTTGCGGCTTTCGCAAACCTGAGGTACTTTTGATTGCAAATTATGAAAATTAGGATTTTTTCGTTGTTTGCTAAAATAGACCCATAATGTTATATATTTTTGAGAAGCTTGTGAAAATACAAATTAATTTCTTGACAAATATACAGAGTGTCGCATTTAAGAAAACCAAACATTTGTCAATACTTTTAAAACGGGGGAGATTAATGGAAAAAACTAACTATGGCACTAGATTCTGCATAAAAAGTTATAACAGGCTTCGTTTTTAACGTTTTGTCAAGTTGTCAGACAACTGAAATATAAAGGGTACCTGAAAATGCAATATTTTCAATAGCGCCCTGTAGCTTGGAAACTAAGAGGGCTTTGTTTGCAGCATCTTTCATTTCACAAAAAAAAAGTAGTTCAAGTTCACACAAACAGCAAGCTACTATTACTAATAACCAAGACAGCCAGCAATTTCAACCAAAATGGTCACCTATGCAGTCCATTAGATTCAACATTACTTTCACATGATTGCTTTAAGGACAATGAGGATATGATTCCCAAATATGAACTAATCAAGTTTCACCAATTGTCATAGTAGACCTCAGTCAAGGTGACTAGGAGAGTAATCAGAATACAAAAGATGTTACATTAAAAAAGTAATAAACACATTTCCTGCATAATTCTGAATACAACCAAATGTAATCTTGTTGAGACAAAAAAATTCTGGACACAGCAAGTCCATTATGGTAGTGAATTTTCATAGATTGTTCTATAATATCAAATGTCATTTATTTAATGAAATATATTTTGATTTTGAAACCATGTATGATGTTTTATGAAAATAACTTTTGTGTTAAAACATATAACAATTTTCCGAAAATAAACAAAATTTTACCCAAATAACTGGTTTAGTTTTCCATAAAATTCAATTTTATAATCTATATTTAAAATTGAAATAAAATAAAGGCTGTTTGATTTGAAGAAAACTTACTTACGGCAGTTTGATTATTTTGTTTTCACTATTTGAGAGCACCCTCTATACATGACTGAATATAAAACCTGAAACTCACCCCGGACGTGGGTTTTAGGTTCTCATTTAAGGAAATTTCTTCAAAATTCAAGTCATGATCTCCACCTTAGTGAATCTTTTCTATGAACATTCACTAATAGTGCTTATTTCCTAGTTTGATAGGAAATTTGCTGTAACAGCCATACATCAAATTCTATGTGTTTTCAATTGAGAAATGCGGCATCTTTGTGATATTTATTTTATAAAACATGATTGTGACTCTAAACGCACCTTTTTTTTAAATTAAAGATAAATTTGTATTTTGAAAAAATGTGTAAAATTATTATTGCCTCATTGATTATTTAATTTAATGTTATCAGTAAGTTTACTCTCAATTATCTGCAACATAACATATTAATAAACACCAAGGCTCTCATAAAACAAAAACCAAAAGGCTGCAGTGTTTACTAGAAGTATTTACTTGCAGAACTGCTTTTCTTGCAACATCCAGTTTTCTGTGTAACTATTTTTTAAGTGAGAATGATGTACCGAAAATGAATGATGGAATAAATTACATCACAGCAGCCTATGCAGCTCTTATATGCAAATAACTAAGAACAACATATCCAATCCTTACAGGTTTTTCTTACAACATACAATTTACTGTGTTACTATGTTTGAAATGAGAACTCGGACAATACATGGGTTTGTGAAATTTGAGGCAGATACTGTTAAAGATACATATAACGTAATATTATACAAGACTGATCGTTTGTTGAGAAACTAAACATTATTTTTATTTTTACATTACTTAAATACTTACCACTTTGCATAAATACGCTGCATCTATAATAACACCCATGATATGGGCCCCATTTTCGTTTCTTTCCCTTTATTTTAGAGCTTAGACAAAAACTTAACTTACCATCTTCGGGAAAATAAATCCCAGAATACATAACTACTCGTAACCTAAAAACAAAGGGAAGATTTAGACACATATATTATACAGTGTAATTAGATTATGAAAATATTACCCTTTTGTCATCCCAGTAGCTACATGTAAACAAAATACTACTAAATAAAATAAAAATGCAAAACATTAATTTTTTGAGTACTAGAGTACAGACGGTACTTGCGAGGGTTGAATCATTTCCTCTGATTCGATCTATCCGATGAAACATCTTAGGCAAACATTGTAACAAATAAGTATGAAACTTCTTATGATAAGACTGACAAATTATTACTGCGACTTTAATACTATTTAGTAGGTAAATTACTTTTTGCGGTGCATTTTCCATTGGGTAATATAAGTTATTAGGTCAACACTTGCATAATGGGACGACAAAGCGACATACTGCTAATGGCCTTTCAAATCATAGTAAAAAATGAGGTTAGTTAAATACCAAATTTAAACCGTACATTTGATTGGTCATATAAGTAATAATAGACTACTTAATATGTGCTTACCTGTGTATTTTTGTAAACTAAAGACAGCAACTGTCCAACCTTACGGCAGACTGCCCACCTGTTACCTGATCAGTTGGATACACAAAAAATAGCTTTATCTTCACTTGCACCTTGCTCTTGATTATATATAAGTAATTACAATATATTTAATATGCAATATTCACGTAAATTGCTAAAAATTCAGGAACAACATACTAAGGTATTAATATTAGGTAGATTTCTCAATCATGAGCCATAAACGATTACATTACACTCGCCGACTCGATTTCGATACCTTGAAGGGAAAACTGAAACAATGAAACCTTGAAACTAAATTTAAAAGTCAGGTTCAGACAGTTTCGACAGCGTTGCCGCGTCTATAGCCAAACATAAAATGAAACCAAATGCTTCATTGCAGTGTTTCCCAAATCCCAAATTCCTCAAAATCGCGGACCCAAAAATTAAACGCTAATACCATTATGCGGGTCCCATGAACAGTTTTGTTAAAAAATAAATAATTAAGCAAACTTTTTGCATTTTCTTTATGTAATTAATAACTAATATGTTTCCTTGAACACACTGGAAATTGGCATGCTGTATTTTAATAAAAACGGGAATTTATGTATAATATAAAAATTAAAAATACAATGGATACCTACAATATAAAACTTATAAATTTTCATCAGTTTTAGATTCTACTGAAAAAAATGAAACACTGTTTCTTTAATTCATTAATTGTTTGTAAATCAGTTAAATATTTGAAATATTTAGCCTTACATATGAAGCAACATCTAGTCGAATTAGTTGGTTTGATTTTAGCAGAATGTATGTATACAAAGAGTGCCTGCTTCACATAAATAAGTTGTGCAAAAAGGAATCAAATGCTTCATAGCCTGTTGTTCTCTTTTTATGTCGTAGGTTCACGGCATGATACAAATAACCAGAAATATGATAATGAGACTACCTATTTTTAGAACAGTCACGCGCATGGTGTCATGTGGTGAATCCAATGCAACAATAATATTCTGTCGTATAGTGGAGTTTGACGTTTCATCACAAACTCTTAAAAAAATTACGTATTTTTACTAATATTTAAGTGCATAGAGTTGGAAGTACTTTTTTAAGATCAGAATACTATACAGTGATTATGTTACATGATGATCAAATCAAGTTTATGGATGTTAACGCCCTCTAAATGTCTGCGAACGTCTTCTCTACTTTTAAGTTGGTGTATGCCCTTGTGTATCCCCAATGCTAATTCAGGGCTCTCCTTAATTATTATACTTGTCTTGTGCGTATATACATATATGTAATATCAAAATGAAAAAGAATAAATTTAGTGCTGCGTTCTATATTATCTGAAAAAGACAATATAGGCGACGAAGTGGAATCTAACTATTCAACCGCATTCAGTGGCGGATTTGCCCTAAGGCCCAGTAGGCCCGGGGCTAGGGCGGCCAGATATTAGGGGCGGCCAATCGTGACAAAACACACATTATGGCGTATGGCGGCCGCACTGCACGGTGCAGTCTGCACCGCATAGTATAACAATAATCTTCCTAAATCACTTTCGCATATTTTATGTATAAAATATAGATATGATACATATGTATATAATGTTATCAATAAAGTAAATTCATTATGTAGTCTATATGATTGGTGCTGAGAAAGGGGCGGCTAGTACTTACATGGCCTGGGGCCTAGGGCGGCCAAGACTGCAAATCCGCCACTGACCGCATTAAACTGACGTATAGAAACTTTTTGATTGAGAATGACTTTGGACTTCTATAACGCTACTCACCACGTGACGTCATAGGAGGGGGCGGTGCATATGCGCAATATCAAATAATAATAATAATAATAATAATAATAATAATAATAATAATAATAATAATAATAATAATAATAATAATAATAATAATAATAATAATAATAATAATAATAATAATAATAATAATAATAATAATAATAATAATAATAATACTAGTACAGGTTCATAAGTCGCGAATTGCGAAACCCTTTCCTATAGATTTACCTTAAATATGACAACAGAAAATGTGACACCTTGAATGTTTCAATTTCTTGCGAATTCGCGGAATTTATAACCCAAGAGGCGGGAATATAAATATTAGTTTAATTTACTATGGAATATCGCTGCGAATTTCGATATGTACGTGTAATCAACAGATTCACAAATACTTAAGCATAGGTAAGAAAGAAAACAGACATTCCCAAATTAATTCGTTGGGTAAGTTTGTTTCCAGAAACATGCTTTTAAGCCAGGTTCATACACTGGCGAATTTAGAATGCGAATTGCGTAACTAATTCCTATTAGTTAATTTCAAATAACGTCATAGTAGTTTTTAGAAGCATTCTGTATGTATAAACCACAAGACTAATATTGTGGGTTCAAATTCCAAAAGAGGTATGGGAACCGGAGCGGATAGGGGTGCTGGCCGGGGTAGACAAGATTGGGACATTCGAAAATGGATATTACATGGCCTCCAAGCTAATAATCATCATAAAGCACGACATATATATACACGCTATATTCACTACAACACTACTAGGTCCGATCGCTAATAAAACAAAATATTGCACAATGTGAAAAATAAGGTCCTCGAAAATAGAAAGTACATGCTATTCGTTGGTATCGTCTCAGTACTGAACCTGAGTTTCTGTTGGAACTCTAAAATCGACGACAAGCACCTAACCAATGAGAAAGCAACACGTAATAAGAATGCAATATTACACATTTGAAAATATAAGGAACAATTATTATTAATCTATATTTTAAAATTTTATTTCTTAGAAAATGAAAGAAGTGTAAAGAAAAGGAAATACTGGAAAAATATTGAGAAAGCGTAAATTTAAGAAAAAGGTGGAAGAAAGCAAAAGCAAAAATATTATTAACGTTCATCTACGATGCTAAACTTTATATATGAGCAGGTCTGTTTGTCCAAAACTGACATAGCGCTTATCTGAAAAATTATCGTTAGGTGGATTGCTTTTAAGAATTATTTAAATTATAGTCCCAAATACCGATATAGAGACTACTCCTTTGGCTTCACAAGTCTTTGTTTTCTTCTCTGTTTCGACCTTTTACGACATCGTCAAACAGAATAATATTGAATTTATGTACACGCATTCATGACCACTGTAAATAAAAATTCGTTTCTACGTTATCTGTCATTTTTATTTTATTTATTTAAAAAAAATGCCCCAACGTAGCAACATATTTTTATGGATAGTTGACATGAATGTGTATAAATAGATTCAATTTTCTCCTGTTGACGATGCCGTAAAAGGACGAAACGATTTACGAAGGAGAAAACAAACATTTGTGAAGCCAGAGAAGAAGTATCTACATCTGGATTTAGTATGTAATGGCCTCACCAGGCAAGGGCAACAACAATTAATAAATTATAGTCCCTTTTCCGATGCTTTTATTTATTATCTATTAAGTCAAATAAGTCGAAAACTCTATGCTATTTAATGAAGAAAGCTTGCACAAAGCATGGAAAACTTTCCCATTTTAGTGACCTGGAAGCGATAACAAGTGTCTGTATTGTTTGAGGAATTTCTTAAAAAGTTGTGACGTCTATTTGAACAAATGTTTGTATGAAAATTCCTCAAAAATAGAAACAGTTTTGTAAATTTTCTTGACTAATTTGTTCCAAAATGTATTTTTAATTAAATATAGATGTAGAGACTCCTATTGGTATTCGAATAGTAACGAAGCTACAAAGAAGAAATTGACATACAAGGTCATCTTAGCTACTATAGTTATTTGGCGTACAAGATAATAGCTAAATGCATTGAAAACGGGACTATAATAAATATACAAATTTCATTTATATTATATATTAAATTACATGTCTGGCAACAGCGCCGGTTTTATTCCCTCCTAAAAGACAGAAGCAGCAGAAGAGGAACAACTATATATCAACCCTAAACTCAAGGATGTACATTTTTACTTAAAAGAGTTTTCTTCATGTACTTGATGACGTAATTAAATGCGCAGTTGCCTCTTCTCTTGTTAGCAATCACAAGCAACTACTAATTTTTTGGAAAGTCGCAACCATTAAAAAAGTATTTGATATATTTATTTAAAAGGTAAAGAAGAAGTGAAAATACATGCTGAAAATCTATATTCGTGATAGAACATAGTGCATGTCTAAATCGGACAAAATTATACACTTATAGTCTAGATTTTTTTCTTACAAACATGCATCATACTTCGATAAAAAACGCAAACGTTTTAGTACATGGTTCACTCTTTATAATACAAATACGCGTACCAAATTTGGTTGTCCTTTATATGATAATTCCGTGTATGGTGCATGTTGGAGATGGAGACGTCCACGACTAAATAGATGTACTTACTTTTGCAGATAAAATTATGTGTTCTAGCAGTCACAAGATATAAAATCGACTCCGAATTATATATTATTTTGTGTCAAAAATATGTCACTAAGTGAAGATTGAAACCTGTGATGAGCACTGGTAACTACACTTTAGGAGAACCCAATAAATCACCACAGCACATCTTTTTAAAGACCTGATGATGGTTTCACTAACATGGTTACCATCATCAGATGATGAAAAATTCTCTAATGACGCTAACTTTGTGAGTGAAACGATCGTCAGGTCTTTAAAAAGATGTGTTGTGGTGATTTGGGTTCTCCAAGTATAAATTGAAAATGGAATCTGATATAGGTAGATATTATAAATAATATAGTAGTACATTTTTCAATTCTGTTAAAAATAGCGTGTTCAAATATGGTAGTTTAGGTATTCGCAAATAATTTTTTATATATAGATCAACGCTACTAGTATGATGGCTCATTGTACTCATTTTGACTTACAGAATCCGTTTATACAAAACAGCACATGTGCGTGCATCATACTGTAAGGGCCGCACCTCAAAAACGGCAAAAGTTATTAAAAACAATAGCTGATATTTTTACATTTAAGTAATTCAAACTGGCATTCAAACAACAAAATAGCTTTAAAATAAGACAGCGCATGCGCAAATAATTTTTTCACTCAGGTATGATATCAGAATAGCTTAGATGATCGTAGGTTTGAGTGAAGGCATGTGTAGATGTCGCCAGTCATAATTTCCAATCAATCACGCCTATATAATTTAAGAATATACGAACTGCAAAGATAAACGAATTATAACAATAAAGAGTAATAACTAGGTAGTTAACTCCTTTTATGTCTACAATCGAAAATGGTATATCACATTAAACTTTTAAATAAAGTAATATAAGTTTGGAATTCAAATCTAAAAACAACAGACAGTGTGTAATACAAATTGATTAATTTAGTATTTATGGTCAAACTTTTGATATTGTCAACAAACTTTACAAATACAAGCTTAAATCAAGTGCATGGTTTAAAAAAACAATTTTTAAAGTGGCATTTAGGGTAGCACCCAACTTTATTGTAGAAGACATAGAATTAAATCTAACACTCGTGTTTAAATGTAGAATGCTAAGATGCGACCGATAACACCACGATTAAGTACCAAAATGATTGGATTAACACAACGTGAGAATAAACGAAATTTAAATGTCTAATCAAATAATTATAAGAAAATTCAGAGTACATCAAGTTGGTGTGAAACTGACAAGAAATCATTTTGACTTGACGACTAATTGCTTAGATTATCCAAATATGATTTTTGGCCGTAAAACCTCTAAAATTCTCATTTTAATCTATCAGGTGTAGAAATTATAAATAAAAATGTATGTAGGTATAGTAGAAAAACACAAAGACCTAGGCCAATTAATCTATGATTTATCAAATCATGGTCCTTTATAGAGGTCACTGTAATAATATAATTAAAAATAGAAACCCACAGGTAAATAGACATTTCACCCAAGACAATGGAATGCGATGGATATTGCCTATCATCTAAGTCATGTGAACTTTCTCACGTTAGAAATTTATTATAAATATATACATTTTGAAATTATAACCATTTTTTAACAACTCAGCATACACTATAAGAAATAAATGTCTAGAACTATAATTAAATATCAAATCAAAAAGTATAACTAAACATTAAACAGCTCTACTAACAAAATAAGAAAGTTAATATCGACTTCCGGTATAACCGGAAGAGCCGTTTAACTCAAAATCTACCAAATGAATAAAGATCATCGCCAGAAACCTATACTCTAAATTTTTCAGAATTCAGATAAATTAGATGTTATACAAGGAGATAATAAGCCAATGAGTTCGAATCGTCTGTATGGGCTCCACTGTTTAGTCGTCAAGACGTTTAATTTTATAGCTTGTAGAATTATGTGATAAAAAAATAACAATATTTGTTCTTCATTGTTAAGTTTAAATGTACTGTCATCCAATATTTGAATCAAGGTTATATACACGTTGAAACATTTTCTTTGACACCTTGCACTTAATTTTCCTTAAAAAATAACAGTTACATTTGCGCATACGCGCAGGCCACTATATTTGAATAGCGCATATTGTTATATCTATTTGATTCTGTGAAAATATACAAGTAGGTTGTGACAACATACTAAATCCAACCTAACACAACACAACTAATAACCACACACGTCCACACACACACGCGCGCGCGCACACCTACACGCACACACACACACACACACACACACACACACACACACACACACACACACACACACACACACACACACACACACAAACTATATATGTTTTTCTTTAATATCGGTATATTTTCGCGACTATGGCCAATTATCGACGCCAGCGGACAGTTTCAGCTCACTATCAGGAAATTTTGCCGAACACTTTTTTTTATAAGGAGGGTAGAGATTTGTAACGTCTTATTTATCGCACAGCACACGGGACCGGCGGCTTTAACCCATTCCAAGGGGCGTAACGTGGAGACATTCAACTTACTCAAACACAATGCCACAACCTCGGTTGGTGTTAATTTCACAGTATATATTGAAAAAGTGAAATGCCACCCTTACTGAGAATCAAACCCAGGAACCTTGGGTTCAGAGACACGTTAGTACTGGATCACCGAGGTTGTCAGCTTGCATTGGAAGCATTTATTATTTTCTAACAAAGTTTTTGCGGTTAAAAACAAATTGCTTTTAACTCGATGCACTGCTTATGCGGCAAAGATATTATATTAAAAACGAGTGAGCCTACATTTTTTTAAATAAATTATTCTGCAGAATTTTTTAATCTCTGTAATTCAAACCAACATTCGGTATATTTGCGCTATTTTAACTTATTATTAACATCCGTGGTCAAACTAGGCGTTACTCTTGCTTCGGATGATGTTTTTTCCATATCGTAGGCAAGAAAATGTGGAATAACTGTTTAAGTAAAGATGTAAGTGTAAGGCTTTTCCACAAGTCTGACCAGATTTAGTAGTGTAAAGTTTTCGTATTTTGATGAAGTTATGAAATCATTTGAGAATTTGTAAACATAATACCATATAAAAACAGACAATCTATCGTCATAAAATTGAATAAGATTTTCTTTTTTTAAATTGTATTTTTTAATAAGCCTTTCATCTTCTGTCCCTAAACGGATGTCATTATTAATAAATATCGTTAAAGGTTTAAGATTGATAACATTGGTGTTATCCACATATTGATGTTTTATAAGTAAGATTTTAAAATTTAAAACATCACAGTCAACCAATTCTGAAGGCTACAAGTAATTTTTTTCTTTTTCATTTTTAAATTAATCATTACAGTAAAAACGTATTTGATATGATACAATTGTATTTTTGTACGAAAACTGTCAACATGTATTAGATTTACAACTACCTCTGGCAATCTGGCAACGCTTTGTACAGTGTAGAAGAATAATAATATACTTCTGAAAAATTTACCAGGTAGGCATAAAAAAACCAGTGCCACGGAACCGCCAGCCCTTGAAGCTGAACTTAAACCAGTCAAACAACAGTCGACCGGACCCGAGGTGGGTACCTGCGTAAGTTCGTGCCAAGAAAGAACAAAGGCAAAAGGCACAATGTCATGAAATAGAAATAGAACTGGAAGGTGAACCTGTTATTTGTTATTGATTATGTAGAGGAGAGGAAGGAGGACACAAAACAGAGTTTGATTATTAGCCCGTTCTAAATAACTGAAATATTCATTCAGTTGTTTTTTACTTAATTATGGGTTAATTTTCTTTATATTATGTTAGTAACATCTATCATTTGCTATAACGAAAATAATTAACAATACTAGTTAAAAGACCAACTGATTGGTGGTCTACTGCGAAGTGGTTTTTTGTTTCTAATTTAAAATACCTATTAGAAATTTATTATTAGTCCCAGATATTAATATATAGAGTACGTTTTGCAATCATTTTTAAAAAGTGCCCATTTCCACATGCTTTTTATTAAAATAAAATACTCCTAGAAGTCAGAAGTTAGAAACTGAAACAAAAATCCGAATCACCCAAAAAAAAACAATATAATTGCACTTATGCGCTAAGTACGTATTTCGAGAACAATGTTGTCTTCATCAGTAACTGTCAGTAAACTATTTAGCGACACCAGAAAAAGAAAAAACAAGCACCCCAAAGTAAAGACAGTTATGCGCTAAGTACGTATTTCGTCAACGAAGTTGTTTTCATCAGTAGCTATCGCTAACATCTTAGATTAGCGACAGCAGAATCACAAAAAAAAATATTAGAGAGTTATGTAGTAAGTACGTATTTCGGCAACGAAGTTGTCTTCGTCAATAGCTGTCGCTAAACTCTTATATTAGCGACAGCAGAAAAAGAAAAAGCAAAATCACCCCAGAAAAAAACCACAAAATAATAACGGAGAGTTATGCAGTAAGTACGTATTTCGACAACGAAGTTGACTTCATTAGTAACTGTCGCTAAACTCTTATTAGCGAGAGCAAAAAAAGAAAAAGCAGAATCACCTCAGAAAAAAAAACACAAAATAATAGAGAATTATGTAGTAAGTACGTATTTCGACAACTAATAGTTGTCTTTCTCGGTAGCTGCCGCTAAACTCTTAATAGCGACCGCAGAAAAAGAAAAAGCAGAATCACCCCAGAAAAAACAAAATAATAACAGAATTATGCAGTAAGTACGTATTTCGACTGCGAAGTTGTCTTCATCAGTAGTTGTGGCCAAACTCTTATATTAGCGACATCAGAAAAAGAAAAAGCAGAATCGTACCAAAAAACACAAAATAATAACGGAGTTATATATGCTAGATACGTATTTCGACAACGAGGTTGTCTTCATCAGCTACAGTAGCTGCCACTATAAAGATAGCGACAGCTACTGATGAAGACAACTTCGCGTATAGCGCATACCCTGTTATTATTATTTTACGGTTTCTAAGGTGATTCTGATATTTGTTGAAAAATACCCATGTTGTTTTTTGATCAGATATGAAATACCTATACATATACTCTTTAAGTAGACTATTGAGTGTTGAATGTGTAATCTTTCAATTTTTCAGTAAACCCAAGCATTTTAAAATGGCGACCAGTGTTTCTGTCCTATATACTAGTTAAAAAACCGGCGGATGGGATGTTTTAAGATACTGGTTTGTTTTTCAAAAATTTTTGTTGTAAAATACTGCTATATAACCTAGGGTTTGTAATTAACTTCAAAAATATAAATACAACCTCTTTTGTAGTTGTCTCCTAAATTTGCTCAATTGAAAAACAATCCTATCGTTATTGACTGACCAAATATCTTGTTAGACGGTGGAAGTATCAAATTCCTAGTTTTTAGTATTTGCTAAAGTTAAGTATTTAAAATGGAGGTCACTTTATTCATCTACAGCGATTTCATAAACATAATAATTTTTGAAAAGCTAGCGGTAATGACTTCCTTTTTTTATGTAAAATAAATTGTCAAGAGAACCAAACGCATTGTAATAACTTCAAAATGTTTGTATCTGCCTTAATTGTTGATTCATTTAAACACTATAATAAATATTCTTAAAACGACTGTAATATATAGTCTCATGTTGACTTTGTGCTTATATGTGAATCACTATAATCATTTACGATTTTTTTGGCAAAATTAAAATGCCTAGCCTTCGTCCTCAGTACCTAGGTAGGACGCCACTTCAAGTTTCACATCTCGTTTTTTTATTTGACATTTGCCAATCATGGACGCCATCTTGAATTGCTTCACCATACTACAACTACGATGTCGCACACAACTACCGTATTTTCTTCGTCATGGTGAGATAGGCACGGAAAAGTCACCTTAGTTGTATATTTAAGACATGTTTTGTATAAATGATAAAAAATGGCGCTACAATAAATCTGACATTCTAAAAAAATAAAATCAAGTAAAACCTCTTATGCAAGTATATTTGTCTACGGTTATCAGATTAAAGAAGTGGGTTGGATATTGGCAAACTGTGGATTCAATATTCAATTATGTTGGTACAAATATCATTTCTTTAAACAGTTGAAAACTGCACGTTGTAAAAAATTCTAGACAGAAGCATAATGCGAAAGCGTCTTGTATACTTGTATGGGTAAAAACAAATGGTTTTATTAGGTTGCTTAGACAACTATAGAGCCATTTTAGCAGTCTGGATGAATAAACAATATGGGATAAAACAGTGATACATGAATTAGTTCTCAAACAGAAAAAAATATATTTTAGTCTGTCTAGGAGGCGAACCCAAAATAAAACGGATTGTGTGTCAAAGTTGACACCTCACGTTAGACTTTTTGACTACAGAACCAAGGAGCAACAAAACTATTATAGTATCCGATACAGCAGTTTTCCAATCATACTATACCTATCTATATGTACACCAGTTTCAATAATATCATGGGTTATGCTGTTGGTAGTTTCTTCGCGTGTTGTGTGGGGGAGGATTCAACTCTCAAACGCAATAAAATGATGAAAACATATGTACATACAAATTAAATTATATATTATTTATTATTTCATTTTATTCTCTGAACAAGTACCTTAAAATTATAATGCTGTGTATATTATTATATGATGGTAACAAATAATGTATAACTGAAAACTGCTTATTCAGAAGTTATTATTTAACAAGATTTATATTTCGGTTTCCCAATAATCCGTGGCACAGTTTTGATTTCTGGATTAGTGTGGGTAAGTGGTAACAGAAATTATAGAACATTAGTTTTCTTTGATAAGCTGATATAACTGTAATAAAAATGAATGGAATAACCAGGTTAGTATTAGTTATTTTATTGGGCATTTTATACACGTTTCTACCAGTGCTCTATTTATCATGTGGAGATATTTTCATGATATAAATCAAAATATCAATGTTATTGTCCCGTACGCCGTACGTGTGACGCACAGATACAGTACATTAGTACATTGAACATATCCTTATTCTTTGTTTAGTGGGATTAACCATAGACAAACTAAATACTTTATGATCATATAATTATTCGCTAAGGTTAGAGCAAAGCTAAGTTTGAATATTAGAATTGGGTGTGTGTGTTGTCGTGCTTTATGGCTGCGGTCGTCAGACCATTGGCACATTTTTGATATTCGAGTTAGAACATAAGATACAACCTGATTTAATTAAAATAATAATAATTAATGTATAATAGTAACGTTTAGATTTAGCATATTCGCACATCTCACTGGATAGTGCATATATCTGGATCTTGAGGATTTATGATTGGCTAATTTCATCGTGATGCGGGTAAATACGATGGATATTGCAGTATCGGATGTTGATATTGACATTTGATTTGAGTTTATATTATAATATACTGAAGTGACTTGGAACGTGTTAAGAAGGTTTCCTATTTTTGGTAATGTAAATATATACAAACTTTGTTTGCATTGTCAATATTCAGCTGACAAAAGAAGTAAGGGTAATGGATCGCCCAAAAACACAAATTGTCGTGCTGAGCTTAAAATTGTGGTCACAATCGAATGTTTCAACTACCTAAATATAAATTATAGCTACTCACACTAACACAAACATCATTATTAACAGGTATATCCAAAAGTCAAGATCTAAGATTAAAGATGCATTAGCATAAGCATAACTAGGAATTAAGTACTGCTGCAGTTCTAGGGTACCGAACTTATGCCACAAGTGAAGGAAAAACACTGTGTACTTTTTCGTAAAGCCACAGCTTACTGTCAGCTCTAAATTCACATAAGATTGATTAAATGTTGCAATATGCTGATAGCTGATCACTATTATGAAGTTACACAAGATTGGTATTATGTTTTTAGTCTTGCTGGTATTAATAGATTATTCAATAAAAATTTCAAAATTAATATGAAAATATGAGTGGTGAAAGTGTGTTCGATGGCTTACACAAACCATTAAGAGGTGCCAGGGGGGACATTATTAGGAAATCAGAATTAAAGTATTATGATGATATTAAAAAAGTACTATATAGGTTTCATATGTTTCTTTATATTGAAAAAAATATGTTTTATTTTTTCTTAAATCTTACTATTTTAGTCAACAATGTTTTGAATAAATAATATTCAATTCCCGATTTGTTTGTTGATGTGCATATACTTTCTAACCATGTTAATTGACAGATATATGTGACAAAGGCTAATAAGGAAAATAATGTGCCCCGTAGGGTGGTAGAGGTCTAAAATAAATAAATACATTTATTGAATGGGTCGCCCTATCCTTATAACATTGTACAAATTTATATTATTTGATAATATTACTTTAATTTAGGTTGGTACTTTCCTCTCCTTTTATTCTGCCTAGTTATTTGTGTATTAGAGGTTGGTACTTCAGTCTCTTTTCAACCTAGTGGAATTATTTGAAGTTAGTGCCTTTAATTTAAATTCTGAAATGTGTAGATGTAGATTATTATTATTATTATCAAGATCAAGAGCTATATAGCAATTGCTAGGAAACAAGTAGAAGTAGACACTAAATATATTCAATTAATTTCCATTAGAGTAACAACGCTATTGTACAGTCCACTTTAAGCTTACTCAACTGCAGTTATTACTATTACCAGTGAAATTAATTAACTATTACAATTTAAAACAAAGATATACCTTCAATATAATGTACCCTAGCTTTTTGTTTTTACATGTTAAAATGAGTAGTTCATTTACAGGGAATAATTTAGTTATTTTTAAACTGTGAAATTATTCAGTAATAGAGCTCCCAATCTTATTGAGTAAGTACCTGATAAAATATTCTAAGCGCTTTCAGAATGATAATTCGAAATACATTCTAACTAAACATCTCTAACCTAGAAGTAGGAATGGTAGATACAAATATTAAGTAAGGTTAGCGACGGAATTCAATTTTCGCGCTAAACTTGGAACCAATCAAATCTAATTATCAACTTGCCTATGCACTATTGAGTGGGATACGCGAATGTCCGTAGATCAAGTACAATATTGCGCATACAGAACAGCCCTTACACTTTACAGCCCTAATTACTAATTACATTATGAAAACGCTGGTCTAGCTAAACTTCCCTAGCCGTATTTGGGCCAAATCGGTGCCTCATTTGGTTTCTATTTTATCACTTTCCAAACAAATACGCAAAAAATACATTGCAACGATGCTGATGTGTATACCTATATATGTATATACAGGTGTTTCAAAACATGTGTCGAAAAGTAGAGGCGGCTCCACGTCTCTCTCTAAGTAAACAAGTTCCTATTAACATGGATCGGTAAACGCTCCGTTTTCGAGATACTGAGTGTCAAAAAATACATTTTTATTTACTTTTTTTGACGATATCTCAGAAATGGTTTGTGACACAGAATTCAGATTTTGTACACAGTTTATCATGAATATTATATACTTTCTGAGCGCCAAGTCAATTGTTTCCATATGTCAGTGGCGGGGATTTTAGGGATGCGTGAGGTTTTTTGACCCCTAATTTCTACGGCACTGAGAAAATTACCATTTTAAAAGCCCATTTTAAACCTCCAATGCTTTCTGCACAAAAGAGATACTCTTGTTAAAATGCTCTAATATGAACCGTTGTCGAGAAAGAATGAATTTTATGATAAAAAACGTGGAAATAATTGTCATATTTTGTTGGTGACACAACATTTGGTTTTCATCAAGTCGTCTACTGCCGTTCTAACTGGAACGATATACTCGGCATCGCCCGGCACAGTCCGTTGATAAGTCTCTTGAAATTTAATGCATTCTGTCAATATATTATCGTCAAAAACAAAAGAAAAACAAGATATTTTTTTTGACACCTCGAAAACGGTGCGTTTACAGATCCATGTTATTAAGAACTTTTTTCTTAGGGACAGACAAGGAACTATATATATATTTATAGTCAGAAATACTTTGACTTATTTTCGTTTTCGCAAATATTTTGGCTATATTTTTAATTGGTCTGCCTTATATATGCGGTATAGGGATGTGAAAATAAATACAAGTTTTTTTGACTTTGGTCGTCTATAGCTTCTTAGGGCGAAGCAATTTTTACTTGCCTTTCAAGAAGCAATAAAACTGACATCAAAAGTGAACATTTTTTTTAATATTAGCGACCACATAGGTTTAGACGGTACAGTTTATTTTTTATGTACTGGAAATACAATTTTACCGGAAACACTTTTTTATATTAATGATGTAGGTCGTCGTTTAAATTATTAAGTCTTTTATACAAATTAATCATTTAAGTATGTCAAGTTTGTGTACCTAGTGATAAAAATAATATTGATCAACATTTTTGTATGTTCTGGGCTCGAGGTGAGCTCATTCAGCCATGGTCTTTTTATTTTCATTGGCTTGATTAATATTAAGTAGTAGTAGTTTTCTGTTCCAGGCTAAATTAGTACCTTACTAATTATTTATTATGTTTATGCAAAAACAGAAATCAGTTCCTTCAACATTGGATGATAATGCTAATGCACACATATATGAAACAGTTTGGGTTACACCTTTCAAAAGTTGTCTTTAATAATGGTTAGTGAAAGCACTTTTTGATGCGCTAAAATTTTTGAACCATTTTTCACAAAATGAAGAAATATATTGATTCATACAATATGGTCATATATATAGATATTTTCTACGAGTCAACATCATCTGTCATAAGGCGTATTTCAGTATATGTCTTTTACCATTGTAGGATGAATAAAGTTGGAAAATTACTTGTATTGTTTTAAAAGAATTATATACCGTATAATGCCTGTATTTTAACACACAATATAAATATGAAAATTTATTAGTCGTATTAATAACACTTAAATATGTTGCTGGCAACGTTGGAAATTACCCCTTATCTCACAAGGGACTCAAAATGAACTTAAAATATAAAAAAATGTAGTGGGGAGAACTGGTCTTAAAGTGAACAGTAGACAAACATATATATATATATATATATATATATATATATATATATATATATATATATATATATATATATGATAACTCAAAAAATAATTAACCGATTTCGATGAAACTTGGCAAGTGCCTGTCTTTTATTAATGGCTTGGATGAGTTCGTTATCCAAAAAAATCAGACGGGGTTTTCCGAAAAAATTTTGAGTTTTCTTTCGAAAAAATTTTTTTCTCCGAAAGTCACAAAGCTGTTTCAATGAAATTTACTATATATGTTGCCTCAACCTTACTACGTACCAAAATTCAACACTCTAAGTTTAGAGAAAATTGAGTTATTCGAATTTTAAATTTTCTTTCGAAAAAAATTTTTTTCTCCGAAAATTACAAAGTTATTTTAATGAAATTTTGTGGATATCTTGCCTTAGGAAAAACCTTACTAACTACGTATTGAAATTAAACTCTCTAAGTTTATAGAAAATTGAGTTATTTAAATTTGAAGCATTTAATAAAAATTCACTACCATAACGCACTTGCTGCGTCCCGAGTTTTTAAAGTATGTTTTGTCGAAAATGTTAGTGGCAATTTTTTAAAAATAGTATCTAGACCCCCAGTGATTCGTGTTTCAAATGGTAAGCAAACAAAGTTTTTTCGGGTATATCTCTTCTAAAAGTCGTTGATTCCGTTAACATTTCCTTTGTTATCTCCACTAGGCAAGTAGCGTATCTGTTATATTCAGCCACGTTCTATTTTTATTTAAAGGAATTTTTTTAGTAAACGGGTTAATTTAGCAATATGCTGAATCTAAATATGGTAATAATAAAAAGTATATGAACTTCGCACCGCCGCATATGGTAGCACTTTACAAGAAAGACCGACAGAAGCACGTCCGATAGATAATAAAATAATTTAAGTATTTCCCTCAAACGAAATATGTTAATTTTTATGTTGTTAGACCACCCTCTATCGTGATAGACCGACTACCAGCGCAAGAATATAAGCAGAGCTGTAGATGAAAGATATTCAGAATTATTCATCCTCTGATGACCCTAACTTGGTTAGTGAAACGATCCTCAGGTTTTTTCAAATGTGTTGTGGTGATTTGGGTTCTCCAAATGTACTTATTAAATAACATATCGTTACGTTCTTCGGGGTTCTAAATTTGTTGACTAACAAAACACAGCTTTTCAAACGACTAATTTATTATAACCAATTATTTTCCAACATCACTATCAACTAACATATTTCGCTCTATTACTAAATGTCCATAGAACTAAATGCCTTCTCTGATCGCTTATTATACACCAATACTAACTCGTTGCTGACTGACTCCCTCTATCTTCAGCTCGCCTATTTACATTGTCCATAGAATAGTTCTTGACGTTTCTACATTGTCATTTCTAGTTTATTCTAGAATTACAACTAGAGTATTCGCTGTTACCAACACACTTTACAACCTGCCTGTGACGATAGAAGTAACACACACAATTCTTATAAAGACGAATGTGACACTGTCCCCTTCTTACATTTCACCGCCGCGGTCGAATTCTGACATTTCTTGATATGGCGTAAGACTGTGCATATGGACCACATTCACCTTGCTCTTTGGGCTCCTCTGAATGCGATAGACAACGTCATTGATCCTTTTGATCACCTTATACGGACCTTCCCATAATTTCTGTAGTTTCGGTGGCCGTCCTTTGCATCGTACTGGATTGTACAACCGCACCCGATCTCCTTCTTTAAAACGTGCTGAATTAGCTCTCACATCATAACGGATCTTCACGCGGTCGCTTTTTACTCGTATATGCATTCTGACCGCAGAATTGATGGCTTCTATTCTTCTTTCCAAATCTTTGATGCAAATCGAAGTTGCGTCGTTGATCAGAATGGAGCTCTAGCGATGCGCCAAATCTGCAGAAAAACTCATTCACCAATACTTCTGCAACTGTGGTGGCCTCTTGATTCGGGACCGCAAACACATCTGACCACTTGCCAAAATAATTCATGACTACAAGCATATAACGATTTCCTGCGTCTGTTCTATGGAAAGGACCAGCTATGTCGATTGCAATTCTTTCGAGTGAGGCTCCTACGTTGTACTGCTTCATTCGCCCCCTGGATTTTATTTAGGCCCCTTTCTGGATGCACACTCTTGTCAGATTTTCCACCATTCTTCCACATCAGCTCTACATCTTAACCAATAAACACGTTCCCTGACCTTCTCCAAAGTTTTCTTAACCTCTAAATGGCCTCCACCTGCTCCGCCATGGATCTCCTCGATCACCTCTCTAACTCTCGGCCACGAAAGGACTATTTGCTTCAATATGCGGGTTCCATCCTCTGACTCCCAATTTCTGACCAGAAGACTATCTTTGATTTCAATAGTCCCATTGGGCCCAGTCACTTTTGGTGGTAACGCATTTATCACTAACTTCAGACCAAGCGGGGTTTTCGTGGAAAGTCTCCTTCTATTTGTGGACTGTCTGGATATCAGGGTCTTCTTTTTGGTCCTCCAGTAATCTCTGTAGGTCCCATCGGTTAAGTGGTTGCACCGTTGTCCTCCTACACACTTCGAGATTTAACCCTTCTTTGTTTTCGGCAGAGATGCAATGCTTGCACTTTGGTGGGCAAGGTATCCTATATAGGGCGTTGGCATTAACGTTCTGTCATCCAGGGCGGTGTTCGATAGTAAAATTGTACTCTTGAAAGCGTACCTCGCCATCTGTCCCTCTGGATTTGTAAATTGAAGAAGCCAGCGTAAAGAAGCGTGGACGGTTCTCAGGAGAAGTTCTTGATCATGTAGATATTTGTGAAAATGCGCCAACGTCTTGACAATGTTTTTTTCTCGTCACGCAATTGTACTTTTCTGCGTTGGGCAGGGCTCTACTGCAATACGCTACAACCTTCTCTTGGCCTCCCTGTTCCTGGGACAGAACACCACTAATTTTAACATTGTTCACGTCTGTGTCCACAATAAACCTGTGACAAGACTGTTTTAACGCATCGAATGCTCTTTCACAATCATTGGTCCAAATGAAAGTTGCCTTTTCTTCCGTCAGTTTATGCAGGGGTTTCGCGATGTCAGCAAACCTCTTTGCAAAACGGCAGTAATATGTGCAGAGGCCCAGAAAACTACGCAGCTGCTGTAAATTGGTTGGGATGTCCCAGTTCATAATAGTCTGTCTTCTCTGGGTCGATTTTGACTCCATCTGGGGTGATAATGTGGCCTAAATGCTTGACTGCTTTTTGAAAGAGACAGCATTTCTTTGGATTTGATTTCAAATTGGCTCCCTGTAATTTCTGAATTCTTCATGTGATCTTCGACCGACTTTCCTAAGATAATGACGTCATCTAGGTACACGAGGCATGTCTTCCAGTGCAAACCTCTTAGAACTGTCCTCATTAGATGCTCAAATGTGGCTAGAGCACACAGCCCAAATGACGTAACGTTAAACTGACACAGTCCAAATTCAGTGGCATTTTCTTTGTCTACGGGCTCAATCTCGACTTGCCAGTAGCCACTTTTCAAGTCCAATTTCGAAAATAATCTTGCGCCTGCCAGTGTATGAAGTATATCATCAATTCTGGGAAGTGGGTGGCTGTCTTTCCTGGTGACATCATTTAACCGACGGTAATCTACACAAAACCTCGTGTAGCCGTCTTTCTTTTTAACTAACACTATTGGAGACGCCCAAGGGCTTTGGGATGGTTCTATAACTTGTGCCTCTTCATCTCCCTTAGCATGGCGTTAACTTCGTGCTGTTCCGCCAACGGTGCCCTTCTCGGTGGTTGCTTGATTAGTATAGATGTCCCAGTCTCAATGTGATGGCGTACTAGGTCTCTTCTTCCAAAATCGTTCTTGTCAGTTACGAAAACACTTGAATATTGGGACAGCAATTTAGCAACTGCTTGCTTCTTTTGTGAAGAAACACTTCCACTATAGCTCCTGCTAAGATGTCGCGTAGATGTTCTGGAAGTGGTTCATCTGGGATGGACGAGGCTGGTTCTTCTTGGTCGTGGCAACGCCGCATGATGGTTACCGGAGAGAATGTTCCGATTTCGGAGCCTTTGGGAATCTTCTGATCAAAGCTTTTAAGGTTGACCATTTCTGACAGTTGCCAGTTCTTTTGCTTGAACAAGAGTTGGCCGACTAGTAGAACTTTCTTTAAAATATCATGGTCTTCTTGTTCTATAATGCCCAGCACTTGTTCCGAAATAGCTCCAACTATCTTCACTGGGACAATACTCTCACAATGGGATCTTACAATGACATCTTCTTTGGCCGTGACTTTTCGAACTGCAAGGTGATTGACAGTCGACATAACTACTTTTTCATCACCGATATTCAAAGCATTGTTCGCAAGATCTAACGTGATACCGTGACCTTGCGGTACATCTAGACCAACTATAATAGGGTCTCCTATTGCGGCAACAATAACTCGCTGTTTAGTCTTCCAAACTCCAATTTGTACGTTGACGTCAGTCTCACCAAATACACGAATCTGTTTGCCACCAGATGCAGTCACTTTGTAGACTCTTTCTGACTCTCTTACCCGATATATTGGTACCATATCACGACGGATAATCGTTCTAGATAGGCCGGTGTCTACAACCTTTTGAGCCTTCTTGTCGCTGATGTATCCGTCTACAACGAGCGTGTTGCCAGAATCGTTGACCAGTGAAATAGCTGGCGACTTCGGGACATTGTGGTGGGCAGGAAGCTCTCGCCCCATAAAGCTGCATTTAGTTTTCCTGTACATTGGTTGATGACGATCTTGGAGCCCGGCATTCACTTCTCATGTGCCCCACCTTGCCACAGTTTCAACAGCGTATGGCATTTGCACGACGAGCCTGCGTTGGCTCCTTGTGAGGAGTGGGCTTAATCTGTTCTAGTATCTTCTCTAGTAGCTGCATGACCTTGTTTTATTTTCTTCTCCTGGGACTTGGAGACTGCTAACTCTCTCATTGCCTTTAAAAGCTTGCTTGTCAGCTACAAATTCTAGCGAATGTGCCAAAGCATCTTTCAAGTTTTTATGTCTCGCCATCCTCAGCGCCGGTTAAGTGTCGGTATCCCTGATGCCGTCAATGAATGTTTGCAGTGATAGCTGATTTAAAAGTTCCACCGGGGCTGTGGGGTAAGCTGATCATGTTAGTGTGGCAAGGTCCGCTTCGAATTGCTGCAGACTTTCACCTGATTTCTGACAGCGACTTCTTCGCTGAGTTTGATGCAGCTGTTGTAAATGCTGCTCTCCAAATCTCATTTCTAGGTAATACAGAATGCTGTTGAGACTTTCCTGTCCTTCCCTGAGAATTCCTTGGAGCACATCTAGGGCATTTCCTCTGAGAGCTACAATTAATGAAGTCGTTTTTTTTCTCTCTCTCTCTCTCTCTCTCTCTCTCTCTCTCTCTCTCTCTCTCGCCCCAACCATTTGCTGTAGCAGCGGCTTCGAACTGACGTAGATAACTACGCCCTGAGACTGAGCCATCAAATGTGGGGACCTTAGTTCTTACGGCGGGGCTATCTTCGAGCCTGATGAATAGGGTATCATACTTCTTTTCTAGTGATTTCATTTTCTCCTGTGCCTCCGCTTGTATCTCTCTTGCACATCGTCGCTGATACATCTTACTCGACTTTCTACTTGTTGGAAGATGTCGCCTTTACCTGCTTCATACGTTCGTCCACAAATGAAGTAATATTCTCAATTAGGCTGGCTTGTTCCTGCAGATTTTTTTTGTTTCTTCATCTACTCTTCTCATTACTTCCTTTGCTTCTTCATTACTTTTTTCTGACTCCTTCGTCCCTTTTTCTATGTTCCTTTCTCGTCTCTTTTTCTCAGGTCTTCTTTCACTTCTTCGTCTCTTTTTCTGGCTTCCTGATCTCATTTTCCCAGCTCTTCTTTCGCTCCTTCATGTCTTTTAATCGGCCATTCTTTCACTTCTTTATCTCTTTTTCTCAGCTTCTCTTACGCTTCTTCATTTCTTTTTTGGCTTCTTCATCTCTTTTTCTGGTTTCTTGTTGTATTTTTTAAATCAATTCCAATAGTTGGGTGTCCATATTGGCTGTTACGCTACGTGTCGTAGGCATAGGCCTACTTATAGCTGGTACACAGTTTGTTCTGTCCCAAAAATACAACCAGTTTGTTAATTCTTACACTAGTCTTCCAGATATTTCAGAAATTTACACGTTGCTCAACGAATATTCTGGAAAATATCTTCTTTAGCAGCTTAAAAATTCCACTTCTGACACCAGTTATTATGTTCTTCGGGGTTCTGGATTAGTTGACATATTTCTCTCTATTACTAAATGTCCATAGAACTAATTTCACTATATGTCTTCTATGATCGCTTATTATACACCAACGCTAACTCGTTACTGACAGACTCCCTTTATCTTCAGCTCGCCTATTTACATTGTCCATAGAGTAGTTCTAAGCCTTTCTACATTGCTAAATATCTGTCATTTCTAGTTCATTCTAGAAATATAACTAGAGTATTCGCAGTTACCGACACACTTTACAATATGCCTGTGACCATAGAAGTAACAAAATTCATAAACGCAATTCTCGTAGAGACGGATATGGTAATATGTAATTTAAATACAGATGTAGAGACTTTTTCGCAAATAAATGCTTCTCTAACCGGTTTCGCCTTTTACGGAATCCTCAGGCAGAAGAAAATTTAATTTATTTATAGGCATCCATGACAATAAAATCCGATGCTATATTAAAGTAATTTGATCAAAAAATTATTTTAAAATCTGAACGCAACAAGTGCGTTAATGTAGCGAATTTTCATAAAGATCTTTTATGTCCCAAAAATGGAGATTTAAAGAAAACATTGAATCTCCGAAAATAATGATGTTGATTTGACAAAATTTGGTATCTACACATGTTGCCTTTATAAAAGCTCAGTTACATACCAACATTGAGTTTTGTAGAAAATGCGCTATCATAACCCACGCGCTGCACAGAAGCTTTGCAACAGTTTATGTATAGTTTGTTCGTTTGTATTTTTATTGTTAAAGAGAGTCATGTCTTCAAATTTATTTAAGACATCGCTTGTCTAATTCGAATGAATCTTTCTGAAAATATTTTAGTCAAACAAAGAACGATTGCTTTTGAAACAGAAATTTATGACCTTATAAAACACACTTCTTGGATTATATTATATTCTCCATAGCTCAACTGGAACCAAGCTAATGGCAACTGAGATCGGAGCTTGTAATGAGTAGTTATTACGTAATTGTCACTAATTCTACGACTCGGTGGTGAAAATAACTTTATATTAAACATTAGCCGTGACAATTACGTAATTTTCACCACTTAAAACTACTTTAGAGTTACACAACTTCGTATAAGCTACTTTAAAGGTATTAGAAACGTCGTCGTTACTCATAAACTGACTTAAAAGTTCTGGAAACTGGAAGGTTGCAAACGACCGCACCAAAAACTCTATTATGATAATAAAATACTACATCAACGTTGCAGCCACTTTCAAGTAGCTTTAATAGTTGCCTCGACGTCCAGTCTCTTCACATTACACCTAATAGTTGTGGAACCTCTTGGTGATATACTCTGGTCGAAGTCATGTTACCTCTACTTAAAGAAGTGGATAATTAGAACCGCAGACTGATGTCGCTCTAATTAGAGCTCATCAGTACGGTATACTAATTACAGCTGACAATTTACAAAATTGTTAGGTGGTTATACACAATCTCCATTTTATAACATTTTGTGTTATTTGGAGATCTAATTAGACCGAAACCTGTCTGCGGTTATAATTATGGTGAGAATACATGTAGCCTTACATACATTGTCCCTATATTAGGGAAGAAATGGGCCAGGGCTGACAATTTACAATATTGTTAGTTGGTTGTACACAGTCTCCATTTTATAACATTTTATGTTACTTGGAGCTGCCGTGACAACATACTACCTAGTTCCGTACCGAGATGGCGACGCTGTCGTACATCTCACAATGTTCTAGGGAGCTGGCTACCATGGCCGTGTTACTTTATAGGTTTGTTCTCGCTTAGTAGACCGTACTGATGAGCTCTAATTAGAGCGAAACCGGTCTGCGGTTATGATTATGGTGAGAATACATCTAGCCTTACATACATTGTCCCTATATTAGGGAAAAAATGGGCCTGGGCGGATAACTTACAAAATTGTTAGTTAGTTGTACACAGTATCCAATAACACATTTTGTGTTATCTGGAGCTATCGTGACAATATACTACCTGGTTCCGCACCGAGATGGCGACCCTGTCGTACATCTTCCAATAAAAGAAGAACAGTTCTCCCATCAAAGAATGTATTTCACAGCTATATGTGTTATGTTTTAACAGAAGATTTAACTTTCTTTATACCAAATGATTTATCTAACAAATCTTGCAACGTTGCGATATTACCACGGAGTGCCCTGTTTCGATTCCCACTGGTCGCAGTTTCTATATTTGTGATTGCTTTGGTCTAGCCAAGCTAAACATAGCAAGATCCATCAATTAATGGACACGAAAGAAAACAATTAAATGACTGAAAAACTCCACACGACACAGAGACAGACACATTCGCCAATATTTACAAAAGATCTGCTGGGAAGGAACAGAAATGGCTTTTAAATAATAGGATGTCTGTTAACAAGACACTGCAGACTCAATAACAACATGAGCCAAATGAGCCTAACAGACAAAGTACTAGCCCGATTCTGCCAAAAATAAGACGATACGTTATTATGTGTCGTGTTAATGTAAAAGTCTAACGAGGTTGAGGTTTCAATCACTTGGCGAAGAAAAACCTAATGCTAAAAGCTACATAAAGGAACCCCTGTCGAGACTATAGAACCTGATCAAGAAAATAAGGATTGACATGCGCTCTAGAGATTTGGGCAATAAAGGTCACGGTGACAATAACTAAATGACCCTAGCTCCTCCACTTCAATCTTAAAAATGGTTCTATTTTGCATCTTTTATCTCTTTCTTTGTAATCTTTCCCCCACAGTCTGCCCAAATCTGTAAAGTATTGTGTGATTTCTCCTACAATGTCCCATATAAAATATTTTTAAACGTAAAATTCACACTTGCTAGTTTTGTTAATAAATATATAAACATCTAACCCTGTTTAATTCACTCTGTGATAATGGCAAATTTGTTATTATCTAATTTAATCACCCGTTTAAAAGTTATGATTGTTTGAATTAGTTTCTTTAAAATATACCTACAAGTTCCAACCGCAAGTTTCAAATTACTTAAAGTTAATACATTAACGAATTAAAGACGCATATAATAAAGGTTTAAGCATTCTAATCACACTTGTAATTGTCCACAGTTGCGTGTAGTTTCACACATACTTGTTTCAGGATCTATCAAATTTAGAGGCGATAAGGTCTTTTCACACACACAAATACAAACCACAAACCAGAATAATCAATGGTAATGATGCTGTACCACATGCATATCCTTATCAAGCTTATGTGGTTAGTAGACGCTTTCTTTATTCAGAAGTATGTGGAGGTTCTTTAATCACACCCACCACTGTTTTGACTGCAGCTCATTGCGTCACAGGGTAAGTAATTGATCAACGCCAAAAAGTTCATAAATATATCTACAAATAAATAACTAAGCCATAAACCATTAACGAAACGTAGTTATGTACCTAATAGTGATATTTTCTTTCATTTTTTACCATTAACAAAATCTTATTTTCGCGACTATAGCGTTTCACGAGCTGCATCACCCGGTATAATGCTGTAACACGCATACATGGTGTTATACGATGTTAAGTAGAGAGTCAACGTGGATATGTGAAAACCGCTGATGAATTAAGTTTAGTTTATTATTTGTTTTACTTGTTTTTATTTCATAATGTCACATAAGCATAACGTAGGCAATAAATACATGTAGTGGTGTTACGAGAGTTTTAATATTAAACGTCTTGTGTATTTATCCTTTCTTTTGAATTATAATTAAACTTTTTATACTTTCGAAATAAGGTTTTTTTTGGTTTTAAGGTGCCAAAGGGGCTTATCCAAATTGGCGGAGCCGTTAGTATAGGTTAAAGTGTAGTTTTTGACCAAAATCGCAAAGGTACACATCGATCGACACCAGTGAGCAATATTACCCCGCCACCTGGTAATGTTGTTAAACGCCGTATTTCGTAGGAAATGCATTACTTTACGCCCCTCGAATGCATGGAGTATGCACACTTTTAGTTTGCTCAGTGTGCCATAACTCTCTAGATGTTATGTTAGTCTGTGAGAGAAATATCACCCCACTGAAACAGAAACAACAATGTTAATATTCATTGGAATTAATAATTCATTAATCATGGATATTGTATATGTGTTTGTAGTTGTCTTTTGTCCTGTTCAAACTTCTAGATTTTATCCCAGCTTTAAAATTCTATTACATGTTTTAAAAGTCGATAATAAAAAATCCTGTTTTTCGGCCCAAACTGAACAAGAACATACTTTTAAGCGAATTTTTTTAATTAGTTGGAACTTCTAGAATACATATACAAGTTTGAAGTTTCATATGTCCGCTTCCGGTGGTGTACTGGAATGGGTGATTAGCTGCTGCACGGAGTGTCCAGGTTCGATTCCCGGTGGTAGCAGCTTCTGTCACTGTGTGTTGGGTCTGAGTCCGTTGTGTTTTCTATGTAACCTCCCACCGCACAAACTGCTCTCAGAGCTTCTGGACGGGAGCATGCATATCCTTTCATTCATTAATCATGGACATTGCATATGCATATGTGTTTGTAGTTGTTATTTGTCCTCTTCAAACTTCTAGATTTTATCCCAGCTTTGAAATTCTATTGCATCTTTTAAAAGTCGATAATTAAAAATTCTGTTTTTCGGCCCAAACTGAACAAGAACATACTTTTAAGCGATTTTTTAATTAGTTGTAACTTCTAGAATACATATAAAAGGCAAGTTTAAAGTTTCATATGTCCGCTTCCGGCGGTTCACTGGAATGGGTGTTTAGCTACTGCACGGAGTGTCCGTGTTCGATTCCCGGTGGTGGCAGCTTCTGTCACTGTGTGTTGAGTCTGAGTCCGTTGTCTTTTCTGTGTAAGCTCTCCCCGCACAAGCTGCTCTCAGAGCTTCTGGACGGGAGGGTGTATTTTATTATCTATATATATATATATATATATATATATATATATATATATATATATATATATATATATATATATATATATATATATATATATATATATGGATTTGTATTGTGTGATATTTATAACTATTATTATTATGTTCAAATGTACTCTATTGCTTCTCAGGGTGGATTCAGCTCACATCCATATCTTAATTAATAAAAAAAAAGGTCTCTAATCGATGTTTTCCTCGCCAAATAGACAACCAAATAAATGTTTTAAAACTTTGAATATAAATAAGGATTTTCTTTTGATATTATGCGACTACTTAACCCTTTCTAGTGCCTTTTTATGTTAATTTTTATTCAAATTCTCCCTTTTCATGAATATATATATATATATATATATATATATATATATATATATATATATATATATATAAACTAAAACAGGATTGATAACACGGTATTTATGTACTATACAAGGAGAAAGGTTTAAGGGCAAAGCCGCAAGGAGACAACCGCAGGCTAATTAGCCTGAAACACGTGTTTGCGGTTGTCTCCTTGCGGCTTTGCCCTTAAACCTTTCTCCTTATATATATATATATATATATATATATATATATATATATATATATATATATATATATATATATATATATATATATATGTATCACACCGATAACTTAAAAAATATTGGGCCGATTTTGATTAAAGTTGGTAAATAAATTCCTTTTGCAAATGGCTTGGATGGGTTCGTTAGCCAGGAAAATCTGCCCAGGTTTTGCTAGAAAATTTTGTGTTTTCTTTTGAAAAAAATTCATATCTCCGGAATTAACAAAGTAAGGGCAACCAAATTTAGTACGTGGGTTTAGATCTTTATAGGTAAGTAAGCTACCAAAATTTAGCTATGTATGTCAAAAGACAAAAAAGTTATAGGCATTTAAAGAAAAATAAATTGGGATTTTCCTCAAAACGTCAAAATTGCGATTTAAAACGTCAAAATCGGCAACATTTAGGCAAATAACTTGAATCTAATACGGGCTATGGAAATCAAATGTCTCAAGAAGGATGTTTCACAAACCCTGAAGTCTTAGTTTCAACCGTCATTGACCTTCATTTTACTAAAATGTTTCCAGAAAATTCATTTCAAATAGACCCTTTCTCTGATGCTTGGCAGTAGTCTTAGCTATAGAGTTTATCGTTTAATGGTAAATAATTTTTGTCGAATTTTCGTAAAAAATCAATAAAGCTCAATATATCCGTTATTATACAAGATATGAAAAAAAATTGTATATATTAATTATAGGGGGTCTTGAGCTACATCTTAAAAAATATTTCTACAATCACAGGCTGGCCCATAAGTCGTTGGTGATACAAATTTTCTTTTTTTTTTAATCAAACACGCCTTATGTTATTGCATTTGTGCATTTTCCATCGAAATATAAAGCATGTTTGTAAGAAAATAAATTCTGGATGCAGCAAGTGCGTTATGGTAGCGAAGTTTGATCAAATGCTTCATATTTGAATAGCCCAATTTGCTATTAATCTATAAGGTTGACCAAGAAACGAGTTTTTCCGGGAACACTTTAAGTTTACTTTTGGAAATTTTCGTACATTTTCACACAATAAAGTTATTTTTATGAAACATGGCACATTGTTTTTACTATATAGGTTATACTGGTAACCAAAATTGATGCCTGCTTTCTTAAAAAGAAAACACACATATTTGCAATAAAAACATTTTAATGAAAATTCACTACCATAACGCACTTGCTGCGTCCAGAGTTTTTTATCATTAGACTATTGTCCTAACATTGCCAGTTCAGATTTTTATTGATATTTATGAAACTTACTGAAGCAATTAAATTTTAAATTAAATAAATAACTACCTCGGACTTTCAATTTTGAAAAATGAATTGATTATTAGTTCCCCTTTAATTTACTATGCATTTAAATGCCTAAATTGAAATCTTAGTTTTACAAAATTACACAATTTTAAAATTTATTTCTAAAATCTTACACTAAACAACAAATTGGCTATGTATCTTAAAAAAAAAGCTTATTACCTATCTTAAATATTACTTTTAAGAAGTTTGTCAAATTCACAAATGGTCCGTTTGATTTTTTAAATCACCTTAAACTATACCTATCATTGTCTTATATAGTTTAAGGTCTTTTAAGTGACCTTTATTCACTTCTGTCCCTTTAGTTTATTAACCTTAGCGTTCTCACACATTTTACTTGTTCGGTTATTTCACCTACTCTTCACTGTTTTTATACACTTTCCTAACTCTTTCACTGACTATAATACTACTATATATATATATATATATATATATATATATATATATATATATATATATATATATATATATATATATATATATATATATATATATATATATATATATTATTTACAGACATGTATTCTGATCACTGTCTATTTGGGTGTGTGTAGAATTTTTTATAATACCTATAATATATAAAATTATGGATTTATCTCTTATTTTTTTAATAAAATGTACACAATCTCGATATTGTATGCTACATACTTTGATTTTGATTTTTAATATTACAAGTTTCAGAGCACTTTCACCACATTTGCTGCACGTTATCTTTCAAAATTTATTTTTTATCGATAATAATAATAGTTGTTATGTGCGCATTTATGTATTTTTGTGTGTACGTGAACCTGGATAACACTACAATATATATATATATATATATATATATATATATATATATATATATATATATATATATATATATATATATATATATATATAGTTATAGTTGGTTCTGGTGTTGAACTGCGTCTAGAACTTATTAAAAATATTGTTCGGTTCCTATTTTGGAGCCATTTTCAAGAGGTTAAGGAAATGTAAAAGCAAATAAACTCTAAAACCTCAACCTGTCTACTCCTTAGAGCGATAAATAATAATGAGTTGGGTTGTTGTAGCTCGATTACGACGCCTCAATCTGCCTACATCCCAAATCTCACTGGGGATCGTCTCTAAGTTCCCAGTGTGTTCAATCCTAGGCCTTAGGGAGATCTGACCGATCATCGTAAGTCTTATATTATTTATAGCGTTTCTTCTACCTGGTTTGTTATCACGGTAATTAGTTGAGCCGATAAGGCTTATTAAGTCAGGTACTTTCGTAACGGTGTTTAGATCATTCAGCGAGTTAGAGGTATTTGTTGAGGTAATAGTGCAGTTAAATTGTGTATTAAATATATAGTCATTTTGTGTGTTAATAGGCATCCAGGTAATCGAAAGTCGAAGAGCATCATCTCTCTCGTTTAAACAATCGGGACTTCTTCTGTCCGATCGCTTCGAGGATAGAATAAGAATACATGCAATATAAAGAAAAAGAAGATTGAAAGCCATTAATGAAGAAAAACAATATCTCAAGAAAAATAACGCTTTGATGCTAGTTGATGAAAAACATACCAGAGGTAAAGAATTAATCACATCAAAATGGATTTTCAAAGAAAAATCTGAAGGAACTAAAAAGGCAAGATGGGCACGGGGCTGTCAGCATATGAGAGAAAATCTAGACTTTCAAGATATCTACAGTTCAGTTGTGCAAACTACATTATCACTTCATGTACTGTTAGCGCTTGCAGCACAAGAAAATCTGATCATAAAAATCTTTGATGTAAAAACTGCATTCCTAAGTGGACCTGTGTCCTGGAGTTCACGAAAACAAACCGTTGTTGCACAATCAACAACTGAAGCTGAATATGTGTCAGCAGCACATTGCTGCCAAGAGATGAAATACATCAAGAATCTCATTGAAGAACTGTTGGAAGTAGATGTAAAAATGACTGTACCCATACAGCACAACATATTCTCAGAATGTTCTCACAATGTGAGAACATTCTTTTTTCAGAATATTTGTTTCGGAATATTCTAATAACATTTATGGAATTTCAAACTCCAATCTTGAATATTCTGAGTACATTCATTTAATTGCATCCTAAGAAAATTGTTTCTCAATATACTGAGAATATTTGAATAGACTATTATTCCGAATATTCGCTTAGAATGTGCTTGAGATGTCCTTATAATATTATATAACTTTAAAATTTAATGAAAAAGATAGATGGTATAGTAGTGAGAATTATAATCGTAACTATTTTGCATGTTTGATTCTGTTACCTGTCTATGCTAAACACATTGTAAATTGAGGCAATCCCTTCTTTAGGCATAGAGCGCATGACCATGCTGCCGGAAAGGGAAAATGGCAAACGACAAGATGGCCGCTAGAAGATGAGGAAAAAAATCTTTCAATATTTGCGTTTTCCTCAGTTTGAAGCAATATTTTGTAGCGATATTGCTCATTTATTAAGTCATTAACCCTTTAAGTGGCAAAACTGTGGGGCCAAAAATTTACCAATTTTTGTACATTATATCTGTCATACACTTAGCAAGTAAGTTTAAAACAGTATTATATTTTCCAAAATGCATTTTCACGATCACTAACATAATGTATAGTAGTTTGGTCATCAATAAGTATAGTTTCCCCCTCTACACAACTACCTACATACATATATTTCCCATGATTACTAGGATACCGATAAATGCTAAAAATTGTGTTGATGATAATCCCAAATCCACGTTATTTTGCGCTGCATAAAGATTGGATTCGGCGACAATTTACTTCATAAATGGTACTGTAAGAATAGACACGACAATTGGTTTCGGGTTGTCTAAATTCAAATGAGCTCGTCCTGTAATGCCAAAATTGCCTTTGAAAGTCGCAATTACATACTTATCCGGCTTGTGAGATAATCTCTCCCATGTGAAACTCATCCGTACCAGAACGATGTGTTGACTGGTCTTCACTGGTTTCATTGGATTCAGGTACCAGGAAAATATCTGCTGACTCCTGCCATATTCGCGGGGGGCTGGGTTTGGAGATGCTCTCTTCATCTTCATTGTCGTGATGAGTTGAAGCGATTCGAACCCTGCGTCGAGGTTTCTTTGCTGGTGGCTGTATATTCGTTGGTAGCGCATCATCTGCATCCACTTCCCTCTCCTCTTCGGAATCCTCAGCCATATCATCCGTTACAAACTGTGTCCAGTACTCAACATCCTCAGGATTGTTGAGATTGAACATCTGCTTATTTTCCATTTTATTTAAAAATAAAACTAGCAATGAAGCATTCTCCATTGATATCTGATCGCAAAACGATAAAATGTACATTCATGGTTTTTGCCATCCTCAATGGAGGTTATTGGTAATATATCTTACCAGTTTTACCCTATTCATCTGTTATTTCGACGAAACACTTTCAATTACCATGAACAGGTATCGAATATTATGGCAACATCGATGGGTATCGTGTCTAACATTTTCATTGTTATACATTCATTGGATTTTGAAAAATAAAAATCCCAATGATTTCGTTTGGCCCGGGATTATTCGTACAATAATTTACCACTTATTTATTGCTTGAAAAATTAAAAAAAAACATCTTATCGAGAAAGATCAGCACAATTCTAATTCCACAAACTCATTATCTGGGATAATGACTTTGCGAAACAGTTATTTTGAAACCATAGAACCGCATATAATCGGTAAAAAAAGTTTTCAAAACCACATGTTTTCTACAAAACATAACCTCGTTTTTCATTTATGCGATTCTAAATGAAATTACAGGTTTACAAATGCAAATTAAATGAACATAACAACAATTATTATTATTGTTATCAAATACATACCTCGAGAATGAAAAAGGCACTTAAACTTTAACGATAACACAAAAAAAACTGCACAGCACATCGTTCAACCTGCCGATGTATTACTGGTGAATAGATTTACCACTTCCTCTTTCACATAAGACCCTGGGCGACAAATATGAAATATGGTAAGAGCCTTTACCAGTAGCAGTTAGAATCAACGTATTCTACTAAACTATGCACAGTACTTGAAATTCCATAAGATAGTAAGCTCGGAAATGTAAGTGGTAAAAATACTTACCAGAGACCCTTAAAGGGTTAAGTAATTATGCCTAGACGCCGTTTACGGAACAATTACAATCATTACATCATCAGGATACCATAAATCATTTAATTTCAAGCATGCCTCGAAGAGTTATCGAATGCATAAGAAACCGCGACGGACCCACTCATTATTAAATAACTTTGTTATTTTTCAACAATTTAATTTAGAAAATGTAATCATTTTTTAAGTTCCACCATTATATGTATACATTTTATTAAAAGTCAGTATAATAAGAGACCTTTTAAGTAATATTCCCAATAAATATAGCATTTTAGGAGAATAATTGCAATTTTTTGCAGAAAAATACCTGGCTATGATAGTTGCTTAGAGAGTTATATATATATATATATATATATATATATATATATATATATATATATATATATATATATATATATATATATATATATATATATATATATATATATATCAAATAAACAATATCTTAGATACATTTTGAATAAATAACGCTTTTTAGAGCACCTTTTTTGCCATGAAATGTCGTTGACTTTATCAAATGTGTATAAATCCACTGTTAACGCACTTACGTCAATTCACTTAGGTTCAGCAAAAGTTTTATATTACGTAAGTGGTGTAATAAGACAGGCGTTCAAGAATACTTAACCATGATCTCATAGTTATTAAATAATTCTCGTAGATCTTATTTTGTGAATCTAAATATTTTTTGTGTACTTTCAGCTCAATATGGATGGAAGTAACCTTGGGAGCACACAACATACAAGATAAAGAATCTAGCCAGCTTCGTCTTTTTACAATAAATTGGCAAGTTCACAAAAACTGGAGCAGAGTATCTCTTCAAAATGACATAGCCATTATACAACTACCATACTCTGTAACACTTAACCAGTACATTCAAACTATCCAACTACCATTAGACAGACAGAACACCTACGAAAACTACACTGCACATGTAACAGGTTGGGGTAAAACATCAGACAACAGTCCTCTTTCACCTACATTAAAACTCCTGGAAGCTAGAGTAATGTCTAACGAAGAATGCAAAAAGATCGTGCCTTTTGATACTGTTCTTATTGATTCACATATGTGTACCGACGGAACCGGTGATAAAGGATTTTGTGCAGGAGATTCTGGAGGTCCTTTGGTTGTTGATAATGTCCAAATCGGAATCGTATCCTTCACTTACCCCTTTTGTGAAAGATCCAAACCGTCCGTTTACACCAGGGTTACTAGTTTTACCAATTGGTTGAAACAATATGCTGGAGTTTAAAGATGACTAACGCAACATTGATTTGTTTGTCAATTTTTGTTACTGTTGCTGTGATAAGAGTAAACAATATGTGATTTTGTGTAAAATCTTTAGTATTTGTAGTAAAATTGTGTGGAAGAGAGTATTATAAGAATATTAAAAATAATCTAAATAATCGAAGTTTTGTCTATTTCTTTATTTTTAGTTTTCAATGCTCACAATTTTTTTGAATAAAAATCACATAAATTAATAACTAGGAAGATATTCTTATGTATTAATAAAATCTTAACTCGAAAAAATAATGAAAATCATATACAAATAAAATAAATAAAGTAAAAATTTGTGATATTTTATTGCTAACAATTTGTGTAAAATCTAACCAAAATTATATGTAGGAATTCTTATTAAGCGCATTTTTATGAATTTCACTCGTATACACCGCATGGTTATGGAAAGCTTGTTACGTGGAAGGAAAATTTTCTTATATCCACTTCTTCAGCATTTTTTATTTTTTAAAACATGTATGTTATGTGAAACTGAGGTATTCAATAACCTGCTTTTCAAAAACCTTTTCAGATAACATCGCTATTAAAAATCAAAATCTAATACATTAACAGTACAAAAACATTATTATTAATTAATAATAGTTTACGCACAGATAATATTCTGTCAGAGACATTTGTAAAATAAATATAACATTATCTCGCTTATATACGAGAAATTTGATGAAAATAAACAATGTATGTGTGGCTTTGTGGACCTGGAAAAAGCTTTCGACACAGTGGATTATACGAAATTGTTGAATGTACTTGAGAACGTGGATTTGAAAGGGATCGGACTGGAACTTATCTGGACTTATCTTGATAGACAGCAACGACCATTTTTTATGAACAGCATATTTAGTCTGCATATATCTAGTAAAATTATTAGATATGCTGACTACACTGCTGTTTTCTTTAAAGATGATACATGGTCCAGACTCAAGCAAAACGCAGAAGTCGTATTGGCTCAAAATTAGTTTGACAGTCGATCGTTAGAGAAGATATGGCGAAAACTACTTACTAGCCCTTCTCGTTCAACAATGCCTCAAGGCCAGATTTCACATCACTTTACATTCGTGGGAAGAAAAATTGACGTTTCTGAGTCGGTCAGATATTTGGGTGTATTTTGACAGACACATAAAATGGGATTTACACACAAATTGCACCATAAAAAATACGACTGGTCATTAATTTAAAAATTTGAAAAATATACTACGGCTGCAAGGACTAAGAAGTGTATATTACGCACTTGTAGAAGCACACTTTCATTGTGGTATACTTAGATGGGGAGACGCAGATGAATGGTCTGGGAGTGATGCAGAAGAGAATCCTAAGAATAATGCTATGTGAAGAGTCAACATACTCTTCGAGAAACTTGTATACTGAAAGCCAAATGTTCAACCAAAGAATAGATACCCAAACAACTGGGTCAGAAACAGAAATGTCAATAATCATCGTATGGTTTGCGCTGAGATTGCCATAACTCGCGGAAACAGCTAACCTTGAACATAATAATTAAAAATCACTCGATGTCAGATTCTGAACAAATTATAAAATGGGCCAGTTAAGTGGGGCATTTGTGTGTGTCGGTTTAGACGTTTAATAGCAGAGATGTAATTTATGTGCATACACCAGACAAAAGCTGCAGCAAAAATTAAATAGATATGTACTGATTTTGAATATATTACGTACACTTTCATAACCCAATTCACCACCAATCATTGTGTTTTATACATTTCACGACCGTTCAATTAACAAAGTTACCTTTGAAAATAAACTGTTTACTGAGATAGGAGGTAGGCTCATTAGGACGTCACGACTATCAAATAAATGTATGCAAGTTGAGTGTGAATTACGACCTCTAGAACACATATCTCTCTCGGATCAGTTTGAATTTTCATACAAAACATATGTTTATATATATATATATATATATATATATATATATATATATATATATATATATATATATATATATATATATATATATATATATACATCATATCTATATATCTATTTATATATAATTATGTTTTTTCGTACGCGATTGTCCAAAAAAATTAATTTATTTATTTAAGTGGTATAATTATTACAGTCTAAAATCGATTATAAAAATATGTCATTCAAAACAACATGTAAAGTTACAGCGACTGAATGCCGTAGTGTTCTAGAGAATTAACATAAATGCAAACGTCTTAATAAGTACTCTTGCACAAGTCACTAATCTTGATAATGCATGGCTTCCGGATTCGTCGTATTATGTATGATGAGAATATACAGGGATGTAACTCCTTCACCCCTAAATCTTTAACACGTCCTCCTGTTGGGACACTTCCTCGATTTGGGATTTCCTGTTGGATTTGTATAGGATGCTCTAAATTTTTCTTCTTAAAAGAAACAGAAGTACAATGGAAACAACAATGGGTATACCAATGGTAATGGCTAAGTGGAAATACGGGATGCAATGGAGGCTATTGTACTTGAGACAGTGCTTCTTTTAACTTCTTGTATTCTTTCAAATGAATTGGCTTAAAATGTATATGATGTTGAGGTGTCGAGTTGCAGCTCTGCACTTCTATTGGTTGTAGCGTCAAATTGGTAGCAACGTCTTCATACGTTTCTTCACTGATCTTAACTTTGCAGAAATTGAGGGATGTCATTAGACCGTTTCCCTGGAAGATTTTTCGTTCTAACGATGTTTTGCAATTTTCCACAATAGTGGTTGCTGAGCTAGTGGATATTAGGTTCTGGCCATTCTGCAGCTGAGTTGACACTTCGTAGGGGTTCATTACTTTGGCAGAAGTGCAATTTTGTAAGGTGTTAAGCTGACAATGTTATTCTCGTGGGCGATTATTGCATATATCCACGCCTTCTATAGAGGGGCACCTCTCTTGGGCCCATAAGTTTGAAGAGGATCTTTCTAAATAGTATGAGCTGGGTGGTACCAGGAGAATATAATTTTGTGGTATGGGATAAGCACGAAAATAACAGCCAGGATTGGGAGGTAGGATAGGAACTTTTAACAGGCATACAATCGTATCCTTAAGCGATAATATATGAAATTTGGTAAATTCTACAACTTTAAAAACATGATTTTAGTCAGAGTCGATCAATTTATTTCTGTCATGACTTAACTTTAAGTGATCAATAATATTTATTATCAGATCACTAGTGGTAAAGAGCTCTATATTAGTAATTTCGTTAAAACTTAAAGAAATAGTTCTTTGAATATCGCTATATTATGGAGCAATTTAACAGCTACGTGAATTTGAAAATGAATTTTACTCGACAAGTCTCTTTAACTATCTAAGGTGGAAAAAGTCTGATAAATATGATCTAGATTTTGATAAATAATTCTTTGGCCTTTTTCGTTCCCTTGTGTAAGTATATTAGCAAATGAATTTAAATGATCAATTTGGGTAGTTATATCTTCTTGATTTTGGAAAAGGTTATCTAAATTTTTAATTTCTCTTAAGTCTTCTTGGTCGAGATTTCTTGTTATCATTTTAATTAAAGAGCCTGCTCCGTTTATTAATCCGCATTTACTTCTGTGCATTGTTAGTTTTTGTAGTTCATTATTTAATCGTGACAAATGGTCATCTAAAATTTTTATTAAATATTTACTATCGTTCGTTAGTTGCAGACATTTGTCCAGTGTTTAAAAATTTAGAATTTTATAATAATATGTTATAATTAATTTCTACATTGGTAATATTAAAATAAAATTAAAATTTATGATAATGTTAGAGTATTTTTGCTATGCCTAAATATTCTTTAAAATATCCGTTAGTTTTTATCGGTGTTATTTGAAGTGGATGGACCAGGTTGATGGTCATCGCTGTTTGTAGTAGTAGTTTTGTCCTGTAACGAAAAAGTCTTTCTTACTCCTTTATGTTAGAAACGTGAGCTTTCCCTCCTGGTTTAGAAAATGTAACAACATTTTCTTTTTGTTTAGGATGTGATCGTAATTTATAAAGATTATTTGTTTTTCTTACTTTTGGTACTATAATAGATAGTTGTGTTATTTCTTACAAATCTAGTGTCATTTGTCGCTCCGCATTTGTTTTAGGAATTCTTTTTTCTCCACTTACTTTTTGTTTTTGATATACTGTGTCGAAGTAAGGCATTATTTCTTTGAGACTATTGTTATTGTATTCCTCGTAAAGGGTAGTTTCAGGTGTAACTGTTGGTAAGTCGTCGTAGGGTCCGTATAGTAATGTAAACGGTGAATCACCAGTTGCCGATGGATCGACTGCTTGTAAATTAGGGTTGCTGTTATCATTAGGGTTGCAGGCGTCTCTTGTGGGTTTTGTAATTTAAAAATTCGACATTTTTCTACAAGAGTTGAGTGCAGTCGCTCTATTGGTGAATTTCAGTTAGGATTTTGGGGGGTTGTTATGTGAAGATTAATATTAAATAAATTAGAGCATTCTTTAAGGGTGGTAATCGAAAATTCTTTGCCAGCGTCGGCCACTATTTTTAGGGGATGATTATGATGGGAAAATAGTGTCGAAGTTTATTTAACACCGTTATTGCGGATCCATCAGTTATTTAATATGCCTGTGGATATGGTAGTTAGGAATTTGCAATTATCGAAACTAAAGGTGTCAATGTGTATCACTTCAAAATGGCGTTTATCTAGAAGGGGACCTGAAAATGGTGGTTTGTACGGATTTCTTTTGTATTTTGTCTGAAGGCAAATTGAGCATTTATTTAAAAAAGCGTTTATATAATTTTTCATGTTAGGCCAAAAATATTTTTGTTTTAAATGTTGATACGTTTCGTTAATTCCATTGTGGTTTCGTGTGTGATATTCGTCTATAATTTGTTATTGAGTTTCTTGTTGTTCAATGTCTTGTAAAAATTCGTTAGATTTTATTATTTTAACAGAACCATTAAATAATATTGAAGAAACAGGAGTGAAATATTTGAATAGTCTATCATGTTTACAGTAAATTCCGTACGTGAATTTTCGATCAATAAATTGTTTCAAAAAGTCATTTATTTGCCCTAATTCGTAATTGAGTTGAACCAGTTACATGTATTGTTTCAAACTTGAATATTTTTAATTTGCGTGTGTTATATTTTGGTCCGTAATCTAAAATTATTCGTCTGGAAAAATAATTGACTGCGTTTTCTGATATAGGTATTTTGAAGATTGGATTTTATGCAGACGAATGTTGTGGCTGTGAGTCATTACGTTCAGATAGGTCATTAGTCGTGCTAGTAGATGCATTGTTTGCATCGTTTTCTAGTTCGTTAATTATTTCTCTTTCTCTGCCTTCGTCAGGGTCTAGGTTATTAATCATTAATTCCAAGTCGAAGTCATCTTCGATCGCGCTAATTTCGATTCGCGATAAGGCATCAGCCACTACGTTATCTTTGCCCTTTTTGTATTTTATTTCATAATTAAATTCCTCTAAAATCTTAGTCGCCATTTAACTAGCCGAGAGTTTGGTTCCTTAATGGAAAATAGCCAAACACGGGGTTTGTGGTCAGTTTCTATAACAAATTTTTGTCCAAAGAGATAGGGTCTAAAATGTTTTGTATTTTCTACTATGGATAATAACTCTTGTTCAATGGTCGAGTAATTTCTCTCGGCTGAATTTAATGTTTTTGAGTAAAACGCAATCGATCTATTATCGTGTGACAATACTCCACCTATAGCTATATTGCTTGCATCAGTGGTTAAATGAAATTGTTTAGAAAAGTTGGGGTAGGTCAGGACAGGAGAATTTGTAATTAATTCTTTTATTTTTTGAAATGCGTCAACATACCCAGAGTCGTGAATATTTATTTTGGTATCTTTTTAGTAAATTTTCATTAAGAAAATTCACTAATAGAGGTATCGATGGTGAGACTTTTGAAAAATTTCTTCAAATGAGCGCGAATTTGGACCTCTAGAACCCATATCCAAGGTCGGTTTTGATTTTTATATGCTTATATATATATATATATATATATATATATATATATATATATATATATATATATATATATATATATATATATATATATATATATATATATATATATATATATATATATATATATATATATATCCAACTGATAACTCAAAAAATACTTGACCGATCTTCACTAAATTTGGAGATTACCTTGATTTTGTTAATGGCTTGGATGAGTTCGAAGATGAGCACCGTAGGTTTAATTTTTTGTATAAAAAATGTAAAGGAAATTTTTAAAACGCAATATTTTTTTTGGTTTGAAGTACTGCAGTGATTCAAATGAAAATTTGTACATATAAGGGAGATGTCAAAATAAAGTTGGTAACCAAATTTCATTTTAAATGGTCCACGAGGAAAGAAGTTGTTCGAAAATGAAAAATGTGTAAGAAATAAATAATATGTAAGAAATAAATAATCTACGACATCAGTTTGAATTGCATAGGCATTTCGCACATTCAACGTTGACAAGGATAGTTAGAGTATTAATGTGTTTGTTATTACTTTAGACCCGAAAAATGTAAAATCGTCGAAGCGACACAAGAGTTCGTAAATATAAATAAGCAGGGTTGTCAGATATAATAAAAATTAACAAATATTAAAATGTAATTTGATTCTTAGGATGAAAACATATGGACCTAACATATTTTTAAATTATTAATGACATAATTCAAACAATAATTGCGGTACAATAACCAAACATTTTGAATTACCAAATCCGTATGATATTTTAAATTAAAACTTATTTATACTTGAAAACTTTTTGCACTATATGTCAATGCAGCAGTGTAGTACTGTCTACTGTCATCTGTTTTTTTAATTTAAACGCCGTTAGGGTGGAAAGCGCTACACGGTATATCCACATCATGTTTTAATGGTTTTTTTTCTAAATATCAAATAGTACGGTGAAATCTTTCCTTCACTACCATGATTCAGGTAATCGTGATATTATATTTATTTTAGCAGAAACACCTTACAAAAATTATCAGAATTGAGAGCAAAGTGAGCAAGTGAGAGCAAAATTCAAGTTAGGATCTACGTTAATTGTTTTTAAGAAAGTAACCTTAAATTTGCGAATCTTTTATGAAAACAACAAAACAGAGATGAATTTATATAATTAAAGTTGAAAGATGTTTACTATATATAAAAGGTATGTATTCCTATTTTTTATGTTATCATTTTAGAGGTAATCTTATATACTTTGAAGTATTTACCCAAGGTGAAATAATTTAGCACATGTCCAAAGCCTAAGATTTTTTCTGTTGTGTTTTGTGAGCTTGAATTAGTTTTTGTTATAATTTATTGTCATTTATGGAGACATAAGTAGAACTTACTTTAAAAATTATTTCCTTTTTTAGCAATGGTAGTTTCCACAAAATCAGCAGTAGTGAGTTTTCTTAAAGATGAGAAAGAGTAAGAGGGTCACGCAGGAGGTATAACCTATGACCTTTGATGCTACAGTGGCTTCTTTCTAATTAAAATATGTAGTATGGAGTATTGAAAACAGGAAGTGTACTGTCCAGGTAATATTTTTTTAAATAGTGTCAAACTTGTAATTTCCCTTAAGCTAATGCCCACTGAGCAAGGTAATATTGCATTAACATTGCAGAATCTTTTCCAAAGCAAGTGTAAGTTTGATAGATAACTTGCAGAAAGCCTCCTGCAAGTTCGTTGCAAATGGCAAATCTTCCCCCCAGTGACTTTACATATGTAAGTGTTTCTTTTGTAACTTTACTGCAAGTTTACTGTAGTGAGCTGTTACAAACTTTCTTTATACGTACACATGTTACTTTACAGCAAGCTTCAATTTTAAAAGGGCCTGGCAAAGTTGTAAAAAAAAACTTTTATTTGCAACTTATCTGCAATTGTATATATTATATATACAGTGCAAGTTTGTAACCTGTGATAATTCCAATTAATCTACTTCAACTTTTTTTTTTCAAAAATGCTCGGAGTCTGATAATATTCTCAGTTACAATCTTTTCAAAAATGTATTATACAATTTGTATCAAATGCCATTGATAATTTTTGTAAATGACAACCTTAGCTTTTTTTTGACTTTTTTTAAAGTACACATCAAGCGATACAAAACCACCAACTTTCAAATTTTTATTATAAATCTTGAGTTGAAAGCACGAAAAGAATTGTGTAGTTATCAATGAATAAAAATTTTAAATCTGCTGGTTTTCTACAACTTCACATGTAAGAACTTTAAAAATAGTCAACAAAAACGTAAGGTTGATTCAAAGAAATTATCGATGAAGTCATTTTTCAAATATGGTATATACTGTATAGCTTTTTTAAAAGACTGCAACTCGAAATACTAACCAATGTGTCCAAGCATTTTTGAAAAAAGAAACTGTATTTGATTATCTGAATTTATTTCAAGTTACAAACTAATACTGTATATAGGTATATAGGTGTATTTATACATAATATAAAATTTCTTGTAAAACTGTAAAAAATGACAAGACAATGTTAATTAGAATAAAATCTTTATTACATAAAAAAATTAAAGACTTACAATTTCATTTCTGCTGATAGATAGATAGATATAGACTTTATTGACCATCAAATGTACATGATAAGTCACTGTCTTTATAAGTACCGACTATAGTTACTAGATAGAAATAGTTAGACATATAGCGAGCGTGTCCATGTTTAGCCTAAAATGCAGTTCTAGTCAAAACTCAGAGACAAAATAGATAACTTGAACTCGTGATATCGTTATTAATTGACGGATTTCAAAAATTCCTTTTTCTAAATAAATACCAATTAATTGTTTTTGATATTGTTTTACTAAATAACTCTTTAGTCGTCTAGAAAAACGTGTGAAACACCAATAACAAAAACGAAGCCTTCTGCAGCATTACTTGTTTTGAGAGGCAAGATTTTTTTTAGCTTCTAAAATATGTGGTGACATATGTTACATAAAATAAATTCAACATATCAAATACTATTGTGAAAAAGAAATATCTAAAATTGTGCGTTCATTTCGATTTTAGAGAAAGTTTAATTAAGCAAACGTAAGAATATGCAATGGATAAATCAAGCACAGGTAAATGAATACAACTTCACTGCGAAAATAGCTTAAACATGACGACAGTCTCTGAAAGTGTTCACGCATGTCTTAACTATCCCTATCGAGTAAGTATAGTACCGTCAATGTCTAAAATGTCAGAAACATTGAGTTAAAATAAAGCAAAATTATGACTACAATGAATTACGTATATATAAAAAAAGTCTGTGGCTAGTCGAACTTGCCTTCCAAAGCTTTTGCCTAACACACAGACACACACACTACAAAGAATGAATACAAGTAGTATGTAACATTATACACATTGGTTTAGAGCACTAATAAATTCCTTCACCTTGGTTTTTGTTTTATAACATCCACTAGTGCCTACTGTAATCTTGTTAGTGGAAGCATCTTAATAACATTAGGTAGAAAATTGAGGAATTTGATTCCCAAGTAATCAAACATCTGCTTTGTTTTCTCCTTTTTGTGGAACTGTATTTTTAATTCATGCCTGTACCTGGTATTGATGTTGCGAACTTCATCATTCACTGGATATTTTGAATACATATACTGAAGAAGGATATAGCTGGAAGTGTACCTAAGTATCCCATTGGCCTCGAACACATCAGGGCAGCTTTTTCTTGGACCTACGCACACAATGTCCTTATTGCTCTTTTTTGCATGATAAACACATGTTCCGCTGCTGACGAGTTAACCCATATGAATGTTCCATAGCATAGAATACTGCGACAAGTGTAAAATAAGCAATCCTGACAGCTTGATGGGTACTGCTCCACTGTTATTATGATGTCAATTGCTATGTATAAGCCACATGCTTCCATAGGTGAATCATATTTAACGTTTTAAAATGAATTGGTCTGACCAGGTATGACATCTCCAGGCTGCTTCTAAGGACATAACAAAATTCATGTAAATAATATAATATTGCATAAAAAGAAACAAAAATATAAATGCAGCCATTTTATAATAATTCACCAATAGCGACATACCAAAATAATTATGCTACAGAAAAGAGAATAATGAATTCACACATGTATTTAATATATAGCTGTTTTAGGGATTCTTACCTGAAATGTTTGTCGATATACTCCATGTTTCATTATCTACTCTCCAGACAACGAATTACAAAATTCAAACAATTCAGGCTACAATAAGATTGTTCAATCTTTAAAACTTCCAGGAAAATAAATAGACATAGATCAAATAACAACTTATGATGATGAAATTATAAAAAAAGTAAACAACAAACCGCCATTAATTAATGCCGGGCGCTTTGTCATTTGTCAGTCAGTTCGCTGACATAGGATCGAACATACCCGAAAACGGAGGGAATTCAAATGTTTACAATTTGAAACAAACTTTCAGAAACATTACAATTGTAACTTTACGTGAGCTTACAAATGGAGAAAAACCACAACACGGCAAACTAGATATTATTTTTGAAAGTTACGTTAAAGTTTCATTTGTAAGTTTGCATTGGTTTTTTGCCTGCAAACATTTAGAAATGTTGCAAACTTAACTTGCCTAATGGTAAATTATCTAACGTTGCAGTAAGCATTTGTAAGTAACCATGCTTAGTGGGTGTCATTGATTAATTTTGTTACATTATCAGAAAGCTTTTCCATACTGATTACAAAGTATAAGCAGACAAGGTTTCTATCCTGTCTGATTCAATGAGACAGGATTCTATATGATTAGCTAGACTGGTTATTATAATAGGTGCTCCTTTAAATTGTTAAATTTTATAATTATAATTATGGAAAGCAATGTTAATGCTGGTCACGCTACACTCAGATTGTATTATATACTTAGATTGTAACACTATGCCGAAGTTCTTCCGTTGTGATGCTATATGTACTACTGGTGCATAAACCTCTTGGATAATTTGTGGACCAATTGTATTATTGGTGATATCTTGTAATATTATATTTAGTAGAATGTAAAAATTGCTGGTAGGTATATAAAAGTGGACAAATAAAATATGGCAGTGGTATCTAAATGAATCAAGTAACATGACAAGTGGGCATCGCTGGTGACTCAGTTTCGTCAAGTTGTGCATGCTGAAATAAGAGAGTAGTCGAAGTGGATAAGGAATAGTGTTTATTTTTCATGTATGTGAAAAAAAAAGTTAAAAGAAAAAATTGCCATTGTCATGAAGAAATGTTCTATTATACAAACATAGCGCATGAGCATATGTACACTCCTTACAAAAAGTGGAAGCCAGTTTAGCCTTTTGTGATGCTATCTCTGATTTTTTGTGACTTATACTGCTTGTTTTATTCTCCATTCAGCCCCATAAAATATGGCTGTCATCAGAACATTCTAAGTTGGCTATGAAAACTTAATGATCTAGTATGCCCAGAAAATTATTGAAACTGGTAGTAAATAACTTGTGACGACTTATGTAAAGCGGACAGATATCATATCATTCGCTTAACTAATATGTCTGGTTGAACTTTCTCTAGAATTTGTTGAACCTCGACATTCTGGCTTGGAGCCATTTATCATTTTCAAGAGGTTGAGTAAAATATGAATGGAATAGAACTCTTTAGGCCTTAATCTGCCTAATCTTTAGAGTGGTGGTTAGGTGTAGGTTGGGTTGTAGTTCAATTATGGAGTCGTAATCTTCCTACTCTCGAAATCTCACCGGATATCATCTCTAAAGCCTTGGTGTATTCAACCATAGACTTGAAAGAGATCAAACTGTCCTTTGGTGGTTCTGTATTGTCTATAGTGGGGTTTTCATCTGAATCCTTATTGAGGCTATTGGTTGGGTAGGTGAGGTTTATTATATACCTCGCATATAGAATGTTAGATGTAGAATCTAGAATTTTTTATGCATCTAATTTTTTTATAATTGTGTTGCAGATTATCAACCATACCAGAAACGCCTCATGGACATGAATGAAGATTTAAAGGGAAGGTTTGTCCATCATAGACATAAAATATCAAATTTAGGATCGTCTGTCTGGTGATGTGAAAACTTTGTACATATTTACAGATGAGTTAAATAGTATAATTGTTGTACTCTTAGTCCTAAAATGACAATCCCAAAAACAGGATTTCATAGAAATTGCAGCTAATTTAATTTGCATTTGTAATTTAAAACCACCAAATATCACCACTTTATATACTTGTATCAAAATTATATGTAAAGCGTGGGCCAAACTCGATGGAGTATTAGAAGTATATAGTGTTTCAAAATTGATAGAAATGTGAATTTAGGTTATGTTCTTAAGTGGTTATGGTCTTCATTTTGAAAATATTTATGACATGGCGGCGTCGTCCCATAACATTATTTTTTCAAATGAAAAAAATGTCTGTATTGTGACACTCTTATGTTTGCAGTAATGTTTTTAAAGTATATATATATATATATATATATATATATATATATATATATATATATATATATATATATATATATATTTGTGTGTGTGTGTGTTTATATATCTGTTAACCTATCTCAAGACGTTAAGAAAATAAAACTTATTAGTTAGGAAAGTTCGCAACCTCCATTCATTAACAACAACAAAAGAGTCTTTCCATAACCAGCATAGATAGAGGTTTGAGTTTTTTGTTGCTGTTTGCTAATAGGTTGATATAGTCATGAAAATCCAATTATTGCATATAGGCTGTCTGCAATAAAAATGGTCTTTAGGTAGAACATATAATGGCAGGTAATGTGAGATTTTCAAATCGAACATCCTGTATTATATAGGAATAGGAAGATCAATTGATTTTCTTTCTTAAAGTACTATATAATGTTCTACCTATTATTAGCGGTTTTCGACTTATTAGCAAAAAACCAAAATATTGCAAGTAAAATTTCGAAACTCCGTGGAGTAATACCAATCATTGCTCAACAACCTGTCATATTATCAAGTAAAGCTGAAAAAAAATCTGGTTTATTAGTTAATATTAATATATATATATATATATATATATATATATATATATATATATATATATATATATATATATATATATACCGGAGGTTTCATTTGAAAAAACAAACTTGGTATCTAGTAAGGATCGATGTGTCAAAAATATCAAAATGAAGATCATGACCAGCAAGCTGCATTAAATTTGGAAGGTGATAGATATTCAGACTGGTACATATTTTACTGCTAAAAGAGTGTGGTTACCTTTATAGGGGCGGTACATTGGTGCCATTACTAATAATTTTCTAAGAAAAAAAAAATCTGTCACTGACGTTTCTTTCTTAGCAGTTATGTAGGTCATTTAGTGCTGATAATTTTTTATATATTTTGTCGATTTTCATCTCGCTTATGAGATAAATGCAATTATGTTGTCTTATGTTGTGGATCGAATGTGTTTTGGAAAGAATGAACAAATTAGGCTGTTATTGTCATTTATTTATCAAGGTAATAATAGGCTTGTTCAATTGAAACCCATTTTTGGTTCAGAACAAATTTATTGGCAAATATATTTACAAATAATTACTATTATTATTAGGGCACATATCCCATTGTTTCACCTACTGATGTATACCCTGCTTAAAGAATTCTTGTGGCTAATGCCCGAAAAATTCTTTTAAGGCATTTAGTACTTCTTCATCCCACTGAAAACGATTACCTTTTAACACCTTTTGCTGTAAGCCGGTTTGTATACGATATTACGGATAGATTCTATAATCACACCAACATCTTCTGAAATTGCTTTGAATGACAATAGACGATTTCCTCTAATCAGGTCTTCTACACATGCCACATTCCTGTCTGTTGATGCAGTACTCAATGCACCTAGTTGCGGCTTATCATTTATCTTCTCTCTTTCACTTTTAAATTTTTGAAACCATTCCTTGACAGTTGGATATGCAAAACATGTGTTTCCATACACTGCTTGCATTCGTGTTTGAATTTGCAATGGTTGCAAACCTTTATCACACAAAAATTGAATGACCGCACACTAATTATATTTAGATGGATTGTTAACAACAAACGCCATTTTAAAGTCACAATACTGAAAATCGCTGTTAAATACAAATGACAGGAACTCATAAGTGTGATGTTTACAAACAAAACTAACATTGCAAAACGTCATTTGAGTGATTACAACTGTTTTCAAGGCTAACCTGACCAAAGATGGGTTTTAATTGAACAAGCCTTGTAATAGATGCTGTATATGCTTTTAAAATGCACTTTTCAATTATACCTTGGGTGAATTAGCTAATTTGTTATTACATTGTGGTGAAGCGAAACAAAATGGAAAAGAAGCAGTGAGAATTTATTATGACAGGTTTTCCCGGATGAATAGCACGCAGCAGAAATATTTTTGAACATATCTGCAGATGTTTTAGGGAAATAGATGCCTTGAAATCTGTAAAATCTAATTCTATATGCAAAAGATACCAATGACCTCCTCAAATTGAAGAGTCAGTTCTCAATGCAGTGGAAGGTAACCCCACTACAATTGTCAGAATCGTTTCTAACGAGAAAGTATTGCAAATTAAATCACTACATCCAAATAGCTGTGATAATCTACTCTTGTTAGAAATACTATCTCATGAAATGATTTCAGGATCCATGACTTGAACAAAAAGAAAATATTCGTATTCCTCTACCGATAAACTTCTGAAAGGTTATATTACTCGACTTTTAACAAACAAATTTAAATTTTCATAAAATCACCCCCATTGATCCCCTACCCCCTGAAGTGACCCAACCCAAAGACAATATGAAGTGTTCCTTTGCCAAAGACAAAACAAATTCCATTCCAGAATCAAGTTGTGTACGTTTTCAGATGTTTTGTCTTTTTTTTTTCTTAAAAAAAATTGAAATTTTTGGCATCAATATTCCACCCTTACACATTTAACCCCAAATGTGATTTCAGCATAGAATACCAGATGTTTGATGAAATTCAAAGTGTTGTAATAAACAAACAAACATAATATTACTGAAGGTTTAAAAAAACATTCAATTTTCTCAAAATCAATTATCACCTATCCCCTGGAGCAATTTTAAAATAATCTGAACCGTTCGTTACAGACCAAAAAAAAAAATGTTTCCAAATCATGCTTTTTATATTTGTGTATGGGACAGTATTAGTTATTTGGACAATCAAAATAAATGGAAACTTTGAAACTACAAAAGTTTTTGACGTACCTGCATAAACTCCAAGCAACACAATGCACAAATTGTAACAAAAATGGACTGTGCACTTCTGGAACCTCAGGCAGAAGATTCCAATTTTTATTGACAATTGAGATTGCTTTGAATGTGTTTTAAGTAAGGTAGCGAAAGATCATCAAACAACAATGAGTGGGCCTCGTATATATGTACATACTACGCAAATCCGTTTATTAGTGTATAGACTTTTATAAGCAACGTTCAGTCGCGAGATAACAATAGCCAACTCATACAATGTATATAAGAAGTACAGATCCCGATTCAACACCCAAGGTCGCTGACGAATGGGTTAATTAAAAGCAGCGCAATTAGAAGAATAGACTATTCATAAATGGGTAAACAACTAGACCTTCAATTCAGCAACCAGCCACCTGCTAGGATCACCTTCAAGACTGCAACTTAGGTGGAAACCGCCTCTCGGTCCACGCCCCACCAGAGACTATATATGGAAGTTACCAGACCACAGACGGACATTCCTACATTGTTATTGCTTGAGTCTCTTTTAAATTGTCATAATTTATATTTATCATTTTTTTTATTATTATTCATAAGTATTTTATGTAACTATAATCAATAAATTCTTTTAAAAAGTCAAGTGTGTTAACAAGAAAGTTAACTGGCGCAGTCGCAACGGATAGTGCTGAAGAACCAAAAGTATATTGATTCTTTGCGTTTCAACGCTTAACAGCCAAAGAACCGATCAAGAGAGACGTCATGAAGACAGCAGCAATAGCATCGATTCTGTAAGTTGTTTGCTTCCTTTATTTCCTATATATATACTGTATTTCCTCATATATTGATAATATTATATGTCTGATAGCGATATTGATAATTTAGAACATTTGGAATATAGATTAAGAAATATTAGTATTGGCGAAATTGATATTGTAGAACAACCCGATATAAATAATTCTAATTTAAATATGGCAAATCAATTCCAAGAGTTTTACCTTAAAGCAATCCCCGAATTTAACGGACAACCTGAAAATGTAGGGAACTTCTTAAAAGCTTGTGATCTAGTAATGAACCAATTCTATGATGCAGATAATCCAAATTTATATCTTAACCATTTCCTATTAAATTATATTCAAACGAAACTAATTGCACAAGCCAGGTTAATTATTAACACTAAAATTATAAACACATGGGTAGACTTAAGACGGGCAATTGTTGAGAACTTTACAGACCAGCGAGATGAAATTAGCTTACTAGGCGAATTATTGACACTGAAACAGAGACATAACGAGGATGCCTTAGCGTTCAGTAATCGTTGCAGACACATTGAACAATTACTCATCTCTAATTTAATATCTAATGAACGTAACGAGGGAATTTTAGTATTAAAACAAAACATGTACAGACAACAAACACTGAAAGCGTTCATCGGTGGATTAAAAAACCCCCTCGGTATGGTGGTCAGATCCACTCGACCGGACAGCATAGAACAAGCTTTAAAATTTATATTTTCAGAGGAAAATTATGAATATAGGGACAGATTATTACAACGGTCAAATTTCAACAATAATAACAATAACAGGCAGGACAAACAACAAAAACCAGTTTTCCAAAGAAATACCCCAAATTTTAACAATATTCAATTTCAAAAACCCTTCCAACAACAAAATTATCGTGCACCTTTTAACTATAATCCAAACAGACCCCAAATGTCTCGCCCACAATTTCAGGGCAGCCCTTCAAATCAATTCTCAATGAGAAGACCGACGTACAACCCTAATGACAATACTAGAAGATATCCACAAGCTATGGATGTCGGCAGTAACAACACGAGACATACTAATTTCAGCCGACAACAACCCTCACAAAATAGACGAAACAATTTTCCTTCCAACAATTTTCAAAAAAGACAAAATTTCATACCAGAAGAAATAAACTATAACGAAACGAATAATTCTTTTCCTTTCAATGAATTAGAAAGAAGACAACATTTCTTACCAGAAGAATTAAATTATGACGTAACATATAATGAACAATCACCCTCTGAATTATACGATGCACAGCATCAAAATTTTCCGATAGCAGGGAGCTCAAAAACAGAACCGTAATAGATATTAATAATTTTAACACAATATCCCAATTACCCTACGTAATAATAAAAGAACTACCCGGAAAAATACTGCTCGACTCCGGTAGTACTAAGAGCCTTTTAAACCCGTCCATAGCATATAACAACTTTTATAATAAGATTTACAATCACCCGTTTTTAATTAAAAGTGCTCATGGTTATTCCAGCCATAATAATCGAGCCAGAATAATTTTAAACTCACTAACGGACAGTGAGCAAGAGTTTTGCCTATTTGAATTTAACAAAAATTTCGTAGCTCTTATTGGAATTGACTTTTTGATAAAAAATCAAGCGAACATTGATTTTAAAAACCAGAGACTCAATTTAAAAAATCGAAGCATTAAGATAAACTTCCCTCATACAAGGGATCATGAAGATAAGATGGGTAGTAATAGTAGTAGCAATAACAATCGGATAAGTAGGCTCATCAAAGCAAATGATGAAATGAATCACCTTAACGTAAGTAATACAATAGACAGAAGCATTATTGCACTTGAACTCGAACTAGGAAAGCGTAATCAGCCATTAAATGATGACGATGGAAGGTTACAACAAGTAACAAATGACCTAGGAAAAATGTTCACCCACAATAAAGGTAAACGGGATCAAGTTTCATTAAACACATATGAATATCGTCGAAATAAAAATGTGAGTGATACGAGGACGATACAAAAAGATATAACGGATCAAATTGAAAATAAAGCGAATATGATATTAAATAATTCTTACGATCACCAGAATTATAATAACAATTATACGGGGAGTGTACAAAAAAATATTACAGATAAAATTAGGTTAGATGTCTTGCACAAGCCTCGACAAGAAGCGAGCAATGCAGACAGTATAATGAAATATGTATATTCAATGTGTAAAGAACACAATAAAATCGACCAACCCGTTAAAATCGAAGAGTTTATCCCAAATACAAAAGCACCTTGTTACAGGGCGGTTATTCCGAACAAAATAAAATATACAGGCACCATGCAAAATGATAAGTTAAGTAATAATTTGATTCAGGTAGAGGACTACCATCGGCAAATAGGTACGGAACCAATTTCAGAAATAATAAAATCAGAAATCAATAACGAAAGGAAATTCTCACACAATAAGGTTTACAAGTCGGAAGTAAATCCCGTAAATATGGAAACTCAATCAAAATTAAATAATATAAATAAACCAGAGAAAATCATGAAGATAAACGACAATTAAATTAACGACGCAATAGTTTTATTTCACGAAAGTAAGAGAGATCACAGAAATGCGAAGGAGACATATTTAAGAATGAAAACTAAATTTCTTTTTCCAAAAATGAAACAAAAAATCAAAGCTTTTATTAGAGCTTGCAAATATGGCAACAACGAAAAAAATAACTCGTTCCAACTAAATAGATTAAACAAACAGTCCGATTATATCACCTAGCTAAGTCGAATCTAGATATTCGGATAATCGACAAACGAGACATGACGTAAGAAACTGACTAATAAATCCATAATACTAAACGACAAAACTGACGAACAGACGTTCACCAATTTACGTAATCTTCGCCTTGCAGGTTCATTCTCTTCACCAGAGTAAAACCACAATTAGAAGACCTAACAGACAATCCAGGCATACTGCCACGCAAACTGGGACAAGCCTTTTCAGAAAACAATAAATGGAGAATGATTCATATACATGACCTAAGACAACTATACGACGACTTTAACAGACTAAAAACTTACTTTGACAACATAATAAGCGTAATGAATGCAGAATACAAATTAGAATACAAAAATTTTATTTTAACAATCAATTTCACCATCAGCAATATTGATGACACATTTTATCGAATATTTCCAAGAACGATTAGGAACAAAAGAGGTATAATAAACGGACTAGGATCGATATTCAAATCAATAACTGGGAACTTAGATGCAGATGACGGCGACAGAATATATAAAGCTCTTGAAATTTTGAGGAAAGATCAAAATCAAGTACATCAACTTTTTAGTTCACAGACATCCCTAATGATAGATGCTATAACAGAGTTCAATAAAACAATAGACAACCTGAACCATAACCAAGAAGCCATAGTAGCGAGAATAAACGATTTGGAATATACAATAGATAGTCTAAAAAGTGACCAACTAACAAATTTTCATAGAGTAAAACATTTGGAATTACTCACTCAAATCAGTTATTTGTTAAATAATGTACTAAACATGATATTAACAACAGAAAATGCAATTACTTTTTCAAAATTGAACACGTATCATACGTCAATACTGAAACCGAAATTTATATCAAAAGAATTAGAAAATATTGAAAACCATATCTCAAAATCAAGATTAATAACAAAATCCGACATTTCACTTTACGAGAAAATATTTAACATAAAAACCGTTCAAATTGATTTTAAAATTATATTCCAAATAGATATACCCTTAGTAGACAAATCAGATTATATTTATTATCAATTGTATGCATTACCAGTCCCGAAAAATCCATATACCTTCAGAATGATTGTCCCTAGAACCAAGTACCTAATCCTTAGCAGCAAACACTACGCTTACAGAAACGAAAAGTGTAGGAATCTTAAAGACCAGACATACTTTTGTGAAAATGACAACCCGACAGCACTTAACGAAAACAACCCATGCGAAATTAAACTGATCAACTTCCAGAAACCGATAAACAATTGCAAGCAAGAACTTGTCAAAATAACAAAAACAACAGTCTCTAAATATGGCAATACCCAATACATAATAGTGGCACCCGAAGAAACGAAAATCAAACTTAGCTGCGAAGAAAATGAAGAAACCAAAATAATCAGCGGAACAAAACTAGCGACTCTGAAACCAAAATGCCAACTTATCATCAATAACGAAAGATTTAGTTCAGTACAAATGGCATCGGAAACACAACAATCATTCAATCTCCCAAACATCGAATTGGTAACAAATAAAGCACCCATATTCCCAGACAAATTACCAGAACTAAAATTAGAAAATGTCCAAATGCACGACTTGAACAATATCAAATCCCAGTTACAATCCATCAATGGCAACATTCCAGGAACCATCGATTTGCCCATATACCACCCTAGTGTATGGACAATTATACTATACATTGTGATAATAATAACAATAATCACAATAACTTCAAGATACTTCTGGCAGAAATCAAAAACGAAAACTGCTGACTCCAAACCAATTACTGGATTCCCGATGACTATTCGGAACGAACCATAGGCTCCGTTCTCTAAAGGATGGAGGAGATAACAATAGCCAACTCATACAATGTATATAAGAAGTACAGATCCCGATTCAACACCCAAGGTCGCTGACGAATGGGTTAATTAAAAGCAGCGCAATTAGAAGAATAGACTATTCATAAATGGGTAAACAACTAGACCTTCAATTCAGCAACCAGCCACCTGCTAGGATCACCTTCAAGACTGCAACTTAGGTGGAAACCGCCTCTCGGTCCACGCCCCACCAGAGACTATATATGGAAGTTACCAGACCACAGACGGACATTCCTACATTGTTATTGCTTGAGTCTCTTTTAAATTGTCATAATTTATATTTATCATTTTTTTTATTATTATTCATAAGTATTTTATGTAACTATAATCAATAAATTCTTTTAAAAAGTCAAGTGTGTTAACAAGAAAGTTAACTCGCGAGGACTCAATAATTTACTCGAGTGTCACAATGAGTTCAAGAAGAGATATGTACGGTGTCACATTGGACTGCTAGGAAATCAACATGTGTAACAATTCCTTGAAACGCCAACCAGAGAAACCTTAAGCTTCAACATATAAAAACATTGTATCGTCTGTATTTTTAAACAAACCAAAATTTTTTGTAGAAAACAATTAATTATAAATTAAAATAGTTCATTTGTCCATCTCAAACCACTACCAGAATTGATTTAATTAAAAACGTTTAAATTATAACCAACTAGGCGTATTGTTTTGCCTCTTTTTTTTTGTTGAAGAATTATATTTCATGTGATTTTAAATTTACTAAACTGTTGGAATTGTGATACATAGTCTTCTTTAATTAGTCGATAGTAGATAACACTAGAACTAAATTCATTTTCAAATGTATATTAAAACTATTAATATGACCTATATATTGATTTTACATGACAGCTCTTTCCCAACGATGTGTCTTTTTTAGATAATTTATCCATATCGGAGGGAAACAGCTGCCACGTAATTATAATAATAAAATGTAAATCTTACACCTGTTAGTAAATATATTATTTTACACGATTTTCATTAACAGCCTTTGATTGTATTGTCACAATAAGCGAATTTGTCCCTTACTTAAATATACCTTGTATTCCACTTTTAAAATTGTATTAAACTTCCTTTCTTTTAACTTATTGTTTATTTTCTGTGAGAACTATTAGGGAATTTCCCACATCCAACACTTTTAGATAAATCAACTGCTGATAAATATAATTTGACATCACTAATGCACGTCGACACTACTCTTTCCCTTTGCATTCCTTGTCTTTACTAAGTTATTTACATGTGAACTTCTTCATGATCTGTTACTATAAGTTAAAAAACATTTAAAGGAGGTACGACTGCAAAATCTGAAAAAGGCAGCTGTTAGAGATCCGACTAAGCTATTTTTTTTTGCTTTTCCACTCATATTTACAGTTCGTTTTCCTCGCCCTACACCCTTATTAACTCCTGGTCCTGTAACTTTTTTAGAGGTTGTTTATAAAAAATGTTTGTTGTGGGTTATGCACCTAGGAGAATCCTAAGCATGTTTCGGAAAACAATTCTCAAAACCCTCCATGAGGTAAACTGCTAATTTACCAAATTTATTTTATATATAGATATTTCATTTTGTGCTGTTTAGACAAATTAAATTCCTGATTGTCATTTATTTTATTTATTTTATTAAATTAACCCACTATAAAGATTCATCTAGAGATATTGTATTTTATTTGTCCCTTTGGTAGTACCTTTCTTTTCATAAATCAAACATCTTAATCTTATGAAAATTCACTACCATAACGCACTTGCTGCGTCCCGAGTTTTTTTAAAATATATATTGATGGGGAATACTACTTTAGCGTAATTTGGAATAAAGCGTCTATAATAGTCTGTTAATTCTAAAAATGCTCTTATTTCCTTACTTGTCTTTGGTACTGGATAATTTTGAATAGCAGTTATTTTTGATGGGAACGGTTTTATCCCTCGGACAGTTACCACGTGGCCCAAAAACATAACCTTTTTACACAAAAATTCTGACTTATCTGGCAGACTTTTTAGATAACACTGTTTTAATTTATCGAATATACTTTTTACGTGCTTGAAGAGATTTTAAGAAGATAATGTCGTCCATATATACGAAACAAAACTTGTATAAATATGGCCCTAATACGTTATTGATTAGGCACGAAAAGGTACTGGGAGCCCCCATCAACCAGAATGGCATTCGGACCTATTCGTAAAGGTCATTATTTACCGAGAATGTTGTTTTTTCTATACTTCCAGGATCCATTTCAATTTTATAAAATCCTTATGCTAGAGCGAGAGTCGTGAAATGGGAGCAGCGTCCTAGTAGTCAGCGTCAGAGTAATTTTGTAATGGATCAACATCTATTTGTTCTTGAAAATGTATTTCTACAAATTTTGAATTTGGAATTTTCTGTATTATGGGCGCTCTAGAATATCGATCTTTTGCTTCAGCTATTGACTCGTAAATTAAAACATTTGTTTCTTCAATACGTGGTAAAACTACTGTATCTTTTTTTATTTACACGGCCTTTTTGGTTCCCTAAAGCTAAAATTTGTTCACTATAATTGATATTTCCCTTCAATTTTGTAAGATGGGCTGACCCTACAAGCATTGGAAATTGGTAATTAATCTAAAATTTCTGTAAAATAGGATACCTTACGTTGTCTGCACCATAGGTTATCTGATTGACTGATTTAATTGAAAATGGTTCTTTATAAATCAATTCTTTAAATAATTCGTAAGCCGGTCTTGTATTTATGATACTATCTGACGCTCCGGAGTCAACCAATACTTTTAAATTTAGACTCGGTATAACAAAAATGGTAATTTAGTGGTATTAGCAATACTATTTATATCTAAATAAATTAGTTCCGAGGCTGTTTCGTGAAAATCCCGATTTGGATTGGTGTTGTAATCCGTCAAAGTTTCAGTTTGTTCAGGAAATTCTAGTGGCTCTACGGTTTCGTCAGAGGGTTCATTGTCATAAGGATATTTGTCAGAATGATCTAGTTGTTGGTCCTCTTGGTTAAACAGTTCTTGATGTTGAAACGTGGGCCTAGATTGGGGTATGAAGTGGTTTCTTTGGGGCATCTGTCGTGTATTTGTTAAAGAAGTATGGATGCTTAGTGACATGGGTGTTGTTCCTTCACTTAATTAAGTTGGGTGTGTTGTATATTTCTATTAAAATTTTGAACGGGTCGTATGTTGGATATTTTAGAATGAAACGGTTGCCTTTGTTGTGTGATTTTTTGTGATTGTTATATAGTTGAGGAAATTGTGGAAATACTGGTTTTTGCATATATGTCTGTCTATGTTGTACATGTGTGTTATGATTTGTTTTCGTATTATTTTTGTTTCTGAGGCTATTAATGAAATCTGACTGTATAATCTCGTTATCCATCCTACTACATTCAAACATAAGTGAATCAAGAGTATTCACACTAACTAATCTAAGATGTGAAAAGTAAGGTTCTATTACACCCGCTTTAAATGCTACCAATGCATTTTGTTGGTAAATTTATTTTTTGTAAGTTTTTACGTCGTTAACTAAATCCTTTATAACTACATGTTCAATTAGGATTTTTAGCTTTTCTCCAATTAAATTGAAATATTCCTGAATAGTTTGTGATTTAGTCATAAAGCTAGTCTTTAAATCGTTAAATAAAAGACTTTCTGAACGGGGGTCTGAAAACTGATTTTTTAAAGCAATTTTTATATTTTCCCATGTATGTTTTTCTAAACTAATTAACACTTCACGAGCGTTAGTAGTGGTTTTAGCTTTTATAAATTCTAGTAACATTCTATTTGCGTGTGTTTCGACTTCTGGCCTTCTATAACTAGTAATGTAAAAATCGCACTGTTTAATGAAATAAGCAAGATGCTTCTGTCCACCGCAATATTCGGGGATCATGATGTGTGAAAATTCTGCAATGTGATTATTTGCCATTTCTAAATTATTTAAACCTAATTAATCAAAATTTTCGTCCTCTAATTCTAATATTGGTTCTCTTTTCCAAATAGGCGATATATGTCTTATCATTATCCAAAATACATGAACAAGAAATGGACGTTAAGGATTACATGATGAGTTGAAAAGTAGGGCGAGAATATAAATTATTGAATAAAATTATATACAGTATAAATGCAAAATAGATACGACATAAATGCACAAATAAAAATATTGGAGGAGACTTACAACAAGCCCATGGGTACTTCTGCTATTGGTTTCTCGCTGATTTCCCTCTGGCAGTGTGTACTAAGTTGCACCAGGTGTGGATGTTCGATGTTGCACACAAACTTTTAGAAAAAAGACCGAAATTAATTTTACAAAGACTTAAAGCTTGCAAAAATTAGGCCTCGTTTTCCAATACTGCTCCTAGCAGCGCCAATTATGTTTTTTGTAAGCGATTGTCCAAAAAAAATTAATTTATTTATTTGGTGGTTGGTGGTGGTGGTGGTGAAGGTATTTATGACCTTGGAACAGTGATTCTATCCGCCACAGACTTTTGCTATTTTATATTTTCAGATAATCTACATAAATATATACAAATACCTACACATTATTTTGTATTAATAATCTAGAAGACAGAATTATGTTACCTATATACAAATATACAATATTGAAACTTATTTATACATATTATTATTTTCGCTTTCTTTTTCTTTTCTTTTATTTCTCTCATTTATTTTTTTTTTTCTCTTTTTTAAATGTTTTTTTAACGAATATTGTTTTTTTCCTTCTCCTTTTTTCTTGTTTTTTCTCTCTTTTTTTCCTGTTTATTTTTATTTTCTTTTTTTCCTTTTTTTATTTATTTTTTAAATCATGTATATGGGATAGACAGGGACACTTTTGCGTCCAGGGGGGCCTTTCAGGACGACTTCAGACAAATTGACTGGATCACGGATAATAACAAAAGGTTTACAAAGGTGCAAAGACAGGGGATCTCCTAAAAACTAATAATTATAAATTTCTTTTACACTACTGCTATATTTACATATTATTTCCTATATTTATACTAACCTACCAAGTAGTTTTCAGTTGCATAAATTTATTTTAGTAAGTGTTACAATCCTTACAGTCTAAAATCTACTATAAAAATATGTGATTCAAAACAACATGTAAACAAGTGAAGTTGCAGCGGTTAAATGCTGTAATGTTCTAGAGAATTAACATAATTGCAAACGTCTTAATCAGCACTCTTGCACAAGTCACTAAACTTGGTGATGCATGCTTGTGGTTTTCCGAGCTGTTAGACAATATTTCGAGCTCTACGGAGTTCTACGATAGTTTTTCTGAATTCTAAGTGACTCGTGAACTGAGTCTACACTTTTTTTTTAATGAAACTCTTTGACTTCTACAATTGCTTCCAAGCCCAAGTCAGCGAACATTGCATGGCCGGGTCCAACCTCTAATCTGATAGCTGTATTATCTATTTCGTAGGCTGCTGGTCCTAATATTCCTCGCCTTGCTCTCTTACCAGAACTAACCGTTTTTGCTGCTTGCTTATTTACACCGTCATTCTGTTTCTCCCATAAAGCTTTTGCTGCTCGCTTGCACCGCTACCGCACGTTTTCATTATTCGCCACCTGTTTCAGATTTCTTTTGTTTCTTGCGTATATAAGTTAACATTCCGTTATTCGAAAAACCGCCCCATTTGTTTACTTTTAACTCTTTAGAATCTTGTTTGAAATTTTAGTAATCTCTTTTATTTTGTAAAATAATTCTCTTTTATGTATCGTGTAAATTGTTTTCAACCAAATTGTTTATAAATAGTGTAAATATTATTCGGTTTTCTTTTTGTTTAGTAGGTACGTCACTTTACCACAATTCTTCACAAAACTTGCAAGTCTAAAGGGACATACAAAGAATGTTAGGAAACCTGCAACTTTGCTCTTGACTCAGCTGAACACCTCTTTTCTCGAGTGAGACCTACCTTGGCTTTCACATAACCACTAGCACAGGCGCCCGAGTTTTCCTAGAATTGGTCGAGGGTTTTCCAAACCCCTCGATTGTAGTTTCAGCTCTTAAAGATTTTACAGGAGTTTCCTGAGGTTTTTATAACTTTTCTGTGGTTTTCAAGGGGTTTTCCTGGGGTTTTCCGACCTAATACACCGTTGTTGTGGGGTTGAAGGATTTTCACGGAGTTTCCAAAAGTTTTTGTAGGTTTTCCGATCCCCCTTACTATTGTTTGAGTCTTGAAGCATTTCTCTGGAGTTTTTCCTAGTTTTCTGGGGGGTTTTCCGAGCTGTTAGACAATATTTCGAGCTCTACGGAGTTCTACGATAGTTTTTCTGAATTCTAAGTGACTCGTGAAGAAGGGGACGTCACAATATATATATATATATATATATATATATATATATATATATATATATATATATATATATATATATATATATATATATATATATATTTGTGTGTATGTGTGTGTGTTTAAAAAAGACGGGGCAATATTTAAGGGGTTGATTTCCCAGGTCATTTTATGAAAAAAAGTTCCCATAAACATAGGTGCTAAAATGCATTGTTTCCAAGATACAAGATGTTAAATTTTTTGGTAAAATAACGATTTTTTAAAAATAATTCAAATATCTCCTCACCGATTGTTTTGAAATTTGGCAGCGTTGTTTGTAGTAATAATGGGCTGATTTGACCCTAATTAGATAAAGATTGTTAAGTCCATTGGCATTAGGGGGGGGGGGGGGGGGACACCTCAACAAAAATTATTGTTCGTGTTTGTGATTTTCTGTATTATAAATGGACATGCCATAAGAAGGTTTTTATTTTTTATCGTGTAAACGATTCAAGATACGGCGAAATTTCAAGAGACAAAAAACTTGTAGTTTTAGTTTATTTATCTCAAAATAATATACAAATCATATTGCAGTCAGTGGCGTACATTTTTATGTCACTAAATTTTGTTGAGGTGTCCCCCCCAATGCCAATGGACTTAACAATCTGTATCTAAATAGGGCCAAATCAGTCCATTACTAATACAAACAACGCTGCCAGATTTCAAAACAATCGGTGAGGAGATATTTGAATAATTTTTTTAAATCGTTATTTTACAAAAAAATTTAACACCTTATATCTTAGAAACAAAGCATTTTAGCACCTATGTTTATGGGAACTTTTTTTCATGAAATGACCTGGGAAATCAACCTCTTAAATATTGCCCCATCTTTTTTAAACACTCTGTATATATATATATATATATATATATATATATATATATATATATATATATATATATATATATATATATATATATATATATATATATATATATAAATAGATATATTAAGACTATTACTGGAAACACATACTAGTTTCGCTCTTATTTCAGCTCAGTGTGTTATACCAGCAATAATCAAAACATATCTAAATTAATTGGCTTAGCGTAGCCAAAATCGGAACGAAACATGAGATGTACAAGCTACTGACAAAGTTCCTTGTTTCGTCCTAGATGTCAGTAGCTTGTGTATATATATATATATATAAATGGAAATTGACCCCGGATATAGGTTCTAGGGGTCTTAGTTGGCTCTCATTTGAAAAAATCTTTGCAAAGTTTCACCATCGATACCTATCTATTAGTGATTTTTTAAAAATAAAAATTAACTAAAAATCGTTGTGTTATTGGTTTAGGAAAATAATTATTATACCTAGGTATTTGACAAGGTATATTGTGATGAGATTTTTTTTCAAGTTGTATAAAAAAATATTAATCGAGGGCGTACATGAGTCTGTGCACGTGCAGGGCGTTTGTATTCTTTTGAAAGCCTTTGAGATAATGACTTCGTTTTTGGTATAAACAATCCTTGAAAATGTAACATAAGGTGATCGAAAAACCAGCCACATTGGACAATTGCAAGATACTTTTTGCTTGCCACAATAAATAAAATCGCTTTGTTATAAGTTTTCTGTTATACTAAATGTATTTTTTGGTTGACTTAATAAACTAAAATAAAACATGTCTCACTAAGAATGATAGAACTGTAAATTGAAATAGAATGTGTTTTTTTACAATATATCCAAAAATAAATTAATAAAAATGTAAATATATTCCATCACATCAAACAAAATGTTGATGATAGTTACTGACATTAACATCAAACAAAAAACAATACTTATTGTATTTATTCTTAGATATTCAAAGTGCATACGATGCCGTTAACTTGAAATTGCTGAAAGAACACCTACAGAGCATAGGACGTACTGATAACGCTGCAGCTAATATAATCCAGTTATATCAAAATCGGCAAGTCTATGTAAGAAATTAAAACAACCAACAAATTGGACACAGATATGTGTACCAAGGTCTACCCCAAGGGTAAATCTTAGGTCCGTAGGTTTTTATCATTTACACAAAGTTATTACATAAAAAGTCTGGAGGCAGCAAGTGCCTTATGGTAGTTAATTTTCATAAAAATATTGTCATTGGCAAATATGTCTTTTTTTAATGAAAGCAGGCATCAAATTTGGTTACCAGTATATTCTATATAATAAGAAAATGTACCATATCTCATCAAAACAACTTTATTGTTTGAAAAAGTACAACCATTTTCCGAAAATAAACTTCGTGGCAAACGAATATCTTCAACCTGTGTGTGTGTGTTTTGTTTCTTTAACGTCGACCTATTTCCGCGACTATGGCCAATGGCAGTTTTACCTCACTATCCTAGAAATTTTGCCGAACCCCTGTCTTTCTGTAAGGAGGGTAAGGATCTTTAACGTGCACAACATCGCATGGACACGGGACCGACGGCTTTACCCCCCCCCCCCCCCCCGAAGGGCGGAACGTGCAGACACTCAACTTGCTAAAATATAATGCCAGAACCTCGGTTGATGTTAATGTTACAGTTTGTAATATATCTTCAACCTATTTACCCACCTACCAAGATATAATTATTCACAAGAAACTTTTCGACGAAACTTACAAAAAAAAATTGCAGGAAAATTTGCAAACATTTTTTTCACGGAAATCCCAAAACAATTTTTACAATAAACTATCAAACATTTATTATTATTACCAAAAATCTCACGAAAATCTTACAAACAATGATTTCTACAGAAAAAAAAATATTTGCGAAATCTCTACTTTTTTACCAAAAAATTTGTTAAAAGAATACCCAAATTTAAATTATATACCTAATTTGTAAATAAGTTTAAAAAAATTGTGTTACGGACGTTTGAAGTTTTTCAAATTTAGTCATTATTCCAGAGCGGCCTGTATATGGCATCTAGATTTTCTAGATGAATAATATAAACAAAAACCTCTCTGAATGGATTACTTTCATGGAACTCTGCTATCTATTGGTAAAAACAAAACAACTGAAAAGCTCGAAAACGATGAACGCTATCAAATTTCTTTTCCCTACAAATATGCACTATAATTCGACGAAAACTGGAAAAATGCAACATTATAAAGGAATGTTTGAAAAAAAAAGGAAATTTGTATCACCAACTACTTATGGACCACTCTGGGATTGTCAAAATAATTTTATATCATGCAGCTTAAGACACCCTATAACTAACCTACACAATTGTTTCTCGTATTTGTATAATAACTAATATATTAAGCTTTATCGATGAAATGCGACAATGTATATACGAGATGAAAAGAGATATATACTGAAACTAACCACAGATGTGGGTTCTAGGGGACCTAGTTTGTACTCGTTTAAAGAAATCTTTTCAAAACTCAAAAGACGCGGTCTCCTAATTAGCGAATTTTTTCTACGAAAATTCACTAAAAATTATAGACCATTAAAGCATAAACTTAACTAAAATTACTGCCAAAGCGTCAGAGAAAGGATCTATTTAAAATAAATTTTCTGTAAAGATTTTAGTAAAATGAAGGACAATAACGGTTGAAGCTGAAACTTAAGGGCTTGCAAAACATTCTTTTTGCGACATTTTCCCTACATTACCCGTATGTGTTTCAGGTTCTTTGCCTAAATAGTGCCAATTTTTCGTTTCAAATCGCGACTTTGACGTTTTGAGCAAAACCCGAATTTGTTTTCTTTAAATGCTTATAGCCTTTTTTGTCTTTGAGCGTACAGACCTAAATTTTGGTACATACTTTACTTTTTATGGCACAAACCAGAATACCAAGTTTGGTTGTCATAACTTTGTTATTTTTAGAGATATAAAAATTTTCTAAAAGAAAACAACATTTTCCGGGAAAAACTGGGGCGATTTTCCTAGATAACGAAATTATCCAAGCCACTTGCAAAATGAAAGTACTCACAAAATTTGATCAAAATCGGCCCATAATTTTTTGAGTCTGCTATAAATATATATATATATATATATATATATATATATATATATATATATATATATATATATATATATATATATATATATATATATATATATATTAAGCTTTATCGATGAAATGCGACAATGTATATACGAGATGAAAAGAGATATATACTGAAACTAACCACAGATGTGGGTTCTAGGGGACCTAGTTTGTACTCGTTTAAAGAAATCTTTTCAAAACTCAAAAGACGCGGTCTCCTAATTAGCGAATTTTTTCTACGAAAATTCACTAAAAATTATAGACCATTAAAGCATAAACTTAACTAAAATTACTGCCAAAGCGTCAGAGAAAGGATCTATTTAAAATAAATTTTCTGTAAAGATTTTAGTAAAATGAAGGACAATAACGGTTGAAGCTGAAACTTAAGGGCTTGCAAAACATTCTTTTTGCGACATTTTCCCTACATTACCCGTATGTGTTTCAGGTTCTTTGCCTAAATAGTGCCAATTTTTCGTTTCAAATCGCGACTTTGACGTTTTGAGCAAAACCCGAATTTGTTTTCTTTAAATGCTTATAGCCTTTTTTGTCTTTGAGCGTACAGACCTAAATTTTGGTACATACTTTACTTTTTATGGCACAAACCAGAATACCAAGTTTGGTTGTCATAACTTTGTTATTTTTAGAGATATAAAAATTTTCTAAAAGAAAACAACATTTTCCGGGAAAAACTGGGGCGATTTTCCTAGATAACGAAATTATCCAAGCCACTTGCAAAATGAAAGTACTCACAAAATTTGATCAAAATCGGCCCATAATTTTTTGAGTCTGCTATAAATATATATATATATATATATATATATATATATATATATATATATATATATATATATATATATATATATATATATATATATATATATATACAGATTACAACTTTTTCACTGTGCACTACAGCTATCTCCCTTATTATCAGAGATAAAGATGCGCTTAAATTGGCAAATATAGGAAAGAAATTCAGTTCATTTGAAATCTGCTTTCAAATACAGAGAACTCCGAATGGTTTCGAAGTTATGCGTAAAAAACAAAAAATCGCCATTTTCTTAAATCCTTCATATTTCTTTCATTTTCCGTCCATTTTCTTCCAACAAAAAATTTTTCCCTTTAAAAAGAAACGCCAAATCGAATTAGAGGCTTATTTCGCAGTGTCATTGTCAGTTACGCCAAGACGATTATCAACTTTTTTTTCTTATGGACGTCCTATTAAATTTTCACGAATTTGAAAAGAGGGGAAAATTCTGCATATGGTGATATAGCATCCCTCGTCATTCATTGACAAATAGCCTACTTATCTCAATTTCTAATATTAGCTGATTTTATGAAGTAGCCTTTGATTACCATGGTTAACATCGTTTGAAATACTTTTTTGATTCTGAACGTCAGTTATAATGCATCAGAGCATTGACTAATTGATTTTGTTTTAAGATATATATATATATATATATATATATATATATATATATATATATATATATATATATATATATATATATATATCATTAAAGGCAATCGACCTCAGAAATCTATGGGGACTAAAAAACTCAAGTTTTTTTGCTAAAACATGCTCTATATTTCGTACCTTTTTGGTACATCTTTAGGAGCCGAAAGCTGAACAAAGTAAGAGAAGCAACCAGCAAGGAAACGCACAAAGGGAGTGAGACGTCTCACCGCCGGTATGATATTTCACACATGACAAACACACAGGATACACCAGGATACTCATAAAAACCTTGGTTGCATGGTCATATTTAGAAGAACATTGTTAAACTTTCAAGTTTGAAGCATGTGGGCCTTGCGAACCTGTTGATTGAGAGTTGACTTATCTGTTTGTCATGTAACAAACATTATAAAAACTATAATATGGGGCCTAGTTAGCGCTCATTTGAAAAAACATTAAAAAGTAGAGATCTCCTCATTAGTGATATTTTTTAAGAAAATTCACTAGGAGTCTTGACGTTTATACGCGACTCCGGTGATAAAATATGCCATGTAGCCAGCGATTTAAGATCAGCATTGACAGCAAAGCTGCACACATAAAACAGCGTACGCGTCCTATTCTTAACAGAATATTTGTTTGCGTGAAGTTATCCATAAATTCCCAGCCATAGATTTACACGTAGGGTCAGCAGAAAGCGGGATGGATCGTCGCGATCACAATATCAGTGAAGCGGATTCAACGTAGTAAATTTATGGCTAGCCATAGATGCCAGCCATAGATTGCTATATGCTACTGCACCTTACCGAAGAAAAAGGAAATTGTCTTAAGTGTTTTGCAATAACATAATAACACTAAACCAATTGTTTATTATTAACATAGTCATAGAGGAAAACTAAATTTAAAAGAAAAAAAACATAAGAAGATTGGTATAGCAATTAAGACGTTTCCGAAATATTAGTTATTTTTTGATATTTGCAGTAGATGTGCCAAAATCATAAAAACAAAAAATCATTACCAAGGCCCTAGTGTATAATAAGATATGTAAATTATCTTTTGCAACCTTTTGCAAAAATGAGAAAAATGCATATGCATATCGGGATAGCAATTAAGACGTTTCCGAAATATGAATTATTTTTCGATATTTGCCAAAATCATAAAAACAAAAAATGATTACCAAGGCCCTAGTGTATAATAAATTATGCAAATTATCTTTTGTCACCCTTTTCAAAAGTGAGAAAAATGCATATGAAGATCTGGATAGCAATTAAGAAGTTTCCGAAATATTAATTATTTTTTGATATTTGCAGTCGATGTGCCAAAATCATAAAAACAAAAAATGATTACCAAGGCCCTAGTGTATAATAAGATATGTAAATTATCTTTTGTCACCTTTTGCAAAAGTGAGAAAAATGCATATGAAGATCGGGATAGCAATTAAGGAGTTTCCGAAATATTAATTATTTTTTGATATTTGCAGTCGATGTGCCAAAATCATAAAAAAAAAGATTACCAAGGCCCTAGTCTATAATAGGATGTGTAAATTATCTTCTGTCACCTTTTGCAAAAGTGAGAAAAATGCATATGAAGATCGGGATAGCAATTAAGGAGTTTCCGAAATATTAATTATTTTTTTATATTTGCAGTCGATGTGCCAAAATCATAAAAACAAAAAATGATTACCAAGGCCCTAGTGTATAATAGGATATGTAAATTATCTTATGTCACCTTTTGCAAAAGTGAGAAAAATGCATATGAAGATCGGGATAGCAATTAAGAAGTTTCCGAAATATTAATTATTTTTTGATATTTGCAGTCGATGTGCCAAAACCATAAAAACAAAAAATGATTACCAAGGCCCTAGTGTATAATAAGATATGTAAATTATCTTTTGTCACCTTTTGCAAAAGTGAGAAAAATGCATATGAAGATCGGGATAGCAATTAAGGAGTTTCCGAAATATGAATTATTTTTTGATATTTGCAGTCGATGTGCCAAAATCATAAAAACAAAAAATGATTACCAAGGCCCTAGTGTATAATAGGATATGTAAATTATCTTTTGTCACCTTTTGCAAAAGTAAGAAAAATGAATGTGAAGATCGGGATAGCAATTAAGAAGTTTCCGAAATATGAATTATTTTTTGATATTTGCAGTAGATGTGCCAAAATCATAAAAACAAAAAATGATTACAAGGTCCTATTGTATCATTAGATATGCAAATTATCTTTTGTCACCCTTTTCAAAAGTGAGAAAAATGCATAAGAAGATTGGTATAGCAATTAAGACGTTTCCGAAATATTAGTTATTTTTTGATATTTGCAGTCGATGTGCCAAAATCATAAAAACAAAAAATGATTACCAAGGCCCTAGTGTATAATAGGATATGTAAATTATCTTTTGTCGCCTTTTGCAAAAGTGAGAAAAATGCATATGAAGATCGGGATAGCAATTAAGGAGTTTCCGAAATATGAATTATTTTTTGATATTTGCAGTCGATGTGCCAAAATCATAAAAACAAAAAATGATTACCAAGGCCCAAGTGTATAATAGGATATGTAAATTATCTTTTGTCACCTTTTGCAAAAGTAAGAAAAATGAATGTGAAGATCGGGATAGCAATTAAGAAGTTTCCGAAATATGAATTATTTTTTGATATTTGCAGTCGATGTGCCAAAATCATAAAAACAAAAAATGATTACCAAGGCCCTAGTGTATAATAGGATATGTAAATTATCTTTTGTCACCTTTTGCAAAAGTGAGAAAAATGCATATGAAGATCGGATAGCAATTAAGGAGATTCCGAAATATTAATTATTTTTTGATATTTGCAGTCGATGTGCCAAAATCATAAATACAAAAAATGATTACCAAGGCCCTAGTGTATAATAGAATATGAAAATTATCTTTTGTCACCCTTTTCAAAAGTGAGAAAAATGCATATGAAGATCGGGATAGCAATTAAGAAGTTTCCGAAATATTAATTATTTTTTGATATTTGCAGTCGATGTGCCAAAATCATAAAAACAAAAAATGATTACCAAGGCCCTAGTGTATAATAAGATATGTAAATTATCTTTTGTCACCTTTTGCAAAAGTGAGAAAAATGCATATGAAGATCGGGATAGCAATTAAGAAGTTTCCTAAATATGAATTATTTTTTGATATTTGCAGTCGATGTGCCAAAATCATAAAAACAAAAAATGATTACTAAGGCCCTAGTGTATAATAGGATATGTAAATTATCTTTTGTCACCTTTTGCAAAAGTGAGACAAATGCATATGAAGATCGGGATAGCAATTAAGGAGTTTCCGAAATATTAATTATTTTTTGATATTTGCAGTCGATGTGCCAAAATCATAAAAACAAAAAATGATTACCAAGGCCCTAGTGTATAATAGGATATGTAAATTATCTTTTGTCACCTTTTGCAAAAGTGAGAAAAATGCATATGAAGATCGGGATAGCAATTAAGGAGTTTCCGAAATATTAATTATTTTTTGCTATTTGCAGTCGATGTGCCAAAATCATAAAAACAAAAAATGATTACCAAGGCCCTAGTGTATAATAGGATATGTAAATTATCTTTTGTCACCTTTTGCAAAAGTGAGAAAAATGCATATGAACATCGGGATAGCAATTAAGGAGTTTCCGAAATATTAATTATTTTTTGATATTTGCAGTCGATGTGCCAAAATCATAAAAACAAAAAATGATTACCAAGGCCCTAGTGTATAATAAGATATGTAAATTATCTTTTGTCACCTTTTGCAAAAGTGATAAAAATGCATATGAAGATCGGGATAGCAATTAAGGAGTTTCCGAAATATTAATTATTTTTTGATATTTGCAGTCGATGTGCCAAAATCATAAAAACAAAAAATGATTACCAAGGCCCTTGTGTATAGTAGGATATGTAAATTATCTTTTGTCACCTTTTGCAAAAGTGAGAAAAATGCATATGAAGATCGGGATAGCAATTAAGGAGTTTCCGAAATATTAATTATTTTTTGATATTTGCAGTCGATGTGTCAAAATCATAAAAACAAAAAATGATTACCAAGGCCCTAGTGTATAATAGGATATGTAAATTATCTTTTGTCACCTTTTGCAAAAGTGAGAAAAATTCATATGAAAATCGGGATAGCAATTAAGGAGATTCCGAAATATTAATTATTTTTTGATATTTGCAGTCGATGTGCCAAAATCATAAATACAAAAAATGATTACCAAGGCCCTAGTGTATAATAGGATATGAAAATTATCTTTTGTCACCCTTTTCAAAAGTGAGAAAAATGCATATGAAGATCGGGATAGCAATTAAGAAGTTTCCGAAATATTAATTATTTTTTGATATTTACAGTCGATGTGCCAAAATCATAAAAACAAAAAATGATTACCAAGGCCCTAGTGTATAATAAGATATGTAAATTATCTTTTGTCACCTTTTGCAAAAGTGAGAAAAATGCATATGAAGATCGGGATAGCAATTAAGAAGTTTCCGAAATATGAATTATTTTTGGATATTTGCAGTCGATGTGCCAAAATCATAAAAACAAAAAATGATTACCAAGGCCCTAGTGTATAATAGGATATGTAAATTATCTTTTGTCACCTTTTGCAAAAGTAAGAAAAATGAATGTGAAGATCGGGATAGCAATTAAGAAGTTTCCGAAATATGAATTATTTTTTGATATTTGCAGTCGATGTGCCAAAATCATAAAAACAAAAAATGATTACCAAGGCCCTAGTGTATAATAGGATATGTAAATTATCTTTTGTCACCTTTTGTAAAAGTGAGAAAAATGCATATGAAGATCGGATAGCAATTAAGGAGATTCCGAAATATTAATTTTTTTTTGATATTTGCAGTCGATGTGCCAAAATCATAAAAACAACAAATGATTACCAAGGCCCTAGTGTATAATAAGATATGTAAATTATCTTTTGTCACCTTTTGCAAAAGTGAGAAAAATGCATATGAAGATCGGGATAGCAATTAAGGGGTTTCCGAAATATAAATTATTTTTTGATATTTGCAGTCGATGTGCCAAAATCATAAAAACAAAAAATGATTACCAAGGCCCTAGTGTATAATAGGATATGTAAATTATCTTTTGTCACCTTTTGCAAAAGTGAGAAAAATGCATATGAAGATCGGGATAGCAATTAAGGAGTTTCCGAAATATTAATTATTTTTTGATATTTGCAGTCGATGTGCCAAAATCATAAAAACAAAAAATGATTACCAAGGCCCTAGTGTATAATAGGATATGTAAATTATCTTTTGTCACCTTTTGAAAAAGTGAGAAAAATTCATATGAAGATCGGGATAGCAATTAAGGAGATTCCGAAATATTAATTATTTTTTGATATTTGCAGTAGATGTGCCAAAATCATAAATACAAAAAATGATTACCAAGGCCCTAGTGTCTAATAGGATATGAAAATTATCTTTTGTCACCCTTTTCAAAAGTGAGAAAAATGCATATGAAGATCGGGATAGCAATTAAGAAGTTTCCGAAATATTAATTATTTTTTGATGTTTGCAGTCGATGTGCCAAAATCATAAAAACAAAAAATAATTACCAAGGCCCTAGTGTATAATAGAATACGCAAATTATCTTTTGTCACCCTTTCCAAAAGTGTGAAAAATGCATATGAAGATCGGGATAGAAATTAAGAAGTTTCCGAAATATTTTTGATATTTGCAGTAGATGTGCCAAAATCATAAAAATAAAAAATGATTACCATGGCCCTAGTGCATAATAAAACGATTTTTTTCGACGAGCATTCGCTAAAATTATAGACTATTAAATCATCAAAAAAGGGTCTGTCTAAAATGAATTTTCTGCGAATATTTTAATAAAACGGACAATGGCTTTGTTAAATTAACTACTTACAACATTTCCTCCACATAACCAGTATTCGCTTCAGGTTCTTTGTCTAAAAATGGTCAGTTTTGACGTTTCAAGTCGCGAGTTTGAAATTTTACAAAGAAAATGTATGAAATTCTCAACGTAACTTTTTTGCTGTTTCTTGTCCTTTTCGCATTTCTCTAGTCATCACTGGCACCTAAATTTGTTATTTAAAAGCCTATAACTTGTTTTGTTTAAACTTATAAATCCAAATTTTTCTATATATTATATGTTATACTTTGCGTAATATAAATTTGCATACCAAATTGTGGTCTTGAGCTTTGTTATTCTCGGAGAAAAAATTTTTTTTCAAAGGAAACTCAAAATTGTCCTGAAAAAACTATGCCGATTTTTCTGGATACCAAACTTATCAAAGCCACTTACAAGAGGAAGGTACCTACCAAATTTCATCAGAATCGGCCTATTATTTTTTGAGTTATCGGTGTGATAAAAGGCAAACATATCTTAAATATAAATTCTAGACACTTGTGCCTTCATTTGAAAAAAGTATTGGATAGCCTTACAATTGCAATCTCGTCAATAGTTCATTTTTTTCACAAAAACTCGCTTTAAAAGAATATATAGCACACATGCTGTGGATATAGCCTCAAATGAAAAACATTGATCTGTTCAATTTAAACAAAGGAAACGAGGGAATACGGTCCGTTCTTTTTACAGCTTTCGTTTTCGTCAGGTAGGTACCAAATTTTATAATACAGTTTTGCCATATTGTCAAAGGTATGGTTGTAAATTATCTAAAGATAAGATGGCCCTTGATACCCCTATAGACTTTAGCCGAAGGAATGCCGAGCATATTTTTATTACATTGACAATGCAGTCGGCACTTTGCTTGTAAATTATGTCAGATATTTATGACACCTTAGGCCACTTGCATTTTGAACTGAGCTACTTAGTTTATGATAATTGGACTATTAGAAAATAAAATCGCCTTCCATGTATAAATATTTAATGTCTGTCTTATACTATACTCATACAGGCCGTCTTGCAAGTTTTCTACAATACATGTCTTTTGACCTTGAACGGCCAATTATGAAATTAAGCTATTCTAGAAGTTTTAATAACTACACTTGAAGACCTAACGATCGTTTCGCTAACAATGTTAGCTTCATCAGATGATGAATTTTCAGAATATTCATCATGTGATGAAGCTAACGATGTTATCGTTAGGTCTTTAAAAAGATGTGTTGTGGTGATTTGGGTTTCTCCAAGTGTACTTATGTGTGCTCATCACAGGTTCCAGTCCACATCTAGAAGTTTTAATAAATCGGTAGGTCTATTTCGTGGAAAAAATTCAGTGTTTTACCATTAGAGCAGTCTACCGAAGAATGCAATAAAGTCGAGCATTTTAATAGAAAAAAAAAAACAATGAAAATTAAGGGTATCAATATTTCTATTACTGTGTTTTTATACACTAAAATTATTTATTACTGATCTCCATTTTCAAAGCGCTCAGTATCGGACTTAAAGTAATTAAGAAGAAAAATAATTCATATTTCGGAAACTTCTTAATTGCTATCCCGATCTTCATATGCATTTTTCTCGCTTTTGCAAAAGGTGACAAAAGATAATTTACATATCTAAATATACACTAGGGCCTTGGTAATCATTTTTTGTTTTTATGATTTTGGCACATCTACTGCAAATATCAAAAAATAATTCATATTTCGGAAAGTTCTTATTTTCTATCCCGATCTTCATATGCATTTACACACTTTTGCAAAAAGCGACAAAAGATAATTTACATATCTTATTATACACTAGGGCCTTGGCAATCATTTTTTGTTTTTATGATTTTGGCACATCTACTGCAAATATCAAAAAATAATTTATATTTCGGAAACGTTCTAATTGCTATCCCGGTCTTCATATGCATTTTTCACACTTTTGGAAAGGGTGACAAAAGATAATTTACATATCCTATTATACACTAGGGCCTTGGTAATCATTTTTTGTTTTTATGATTTTGGCACATCGACTGCAAATATCAAAAAATAATTAATATTTCGGAAACTTCTTAATTGCTATCCCGATTTTCATATGCATTTTTCTCACTTTTGCAAAAGGTGACAAAAGATAATTTACACATCCTATTATAGACTAGGGCCTTGGTAATCATTTTTTGTTTTTATGATTTTGGCACATCTACTGCAAATATCAAAAAATAATTAATATTTCGGAAACTCCTTAATTGCTATCCCGATCTTCATATGCATTTTTCTCACTTTTGCAAAAGGTGACAAAAGATAATTTACATATCTTATTATACACTAGGGCCTTGGTAATCATTTTTTGTTTTTATGATTTTGGCACATCGACTGCAAATATCAAAAAATAATTAATATTTCGGAAACTCCTTAATTGCTATCCCGATCTTCATATGCATTTTTCTCACTTTTGCAAAAGGTGACAAAAGATAATTTACATATCTTGTTATACACTAGGGCCTTGGTAATCATTTTTTGTTTTTATGATTTTGGCACATCGACTGCAAATATCAAAAAATAATTAATATTTCGGAAACTCCTGAATTGCAATCCCGATCTTCATATGCATTTTTCTCACTTTTGAAAAGGGTGACAAAAGATAATTTTCATATCCTATTGGACAGTAGGGCCTTGGTAATCATTTTTTGTTTTTATGATTTTGGCACATCGACTGCAAATATCAAAAAATAATTAATATTTCGGACTCTCCTTAATTGCTATCCCGATCTTCATATGCATTTTTCTCACTTTTGCAAAAGGTGACAAAAGATAATTTACATATCCTATTATACACTAGGCCCTTGGTAATCATTTTTTGTTTTTATGATTTTGGCACATCGACTGCAAATATCAAAAAATAATTAATATTTCGGAAACTTCTTAATTGCTATCCCGATTTTCATATGCATTTTTCTCACTTTTGCAAAAGGTGACAAAAGATAATTTACACATCCTATTATAGACTAGGGCCTTGGTAATCATTTTTTGTCTTTATGATTTTGGCACATCGACTGCAAATATCAAAAAATAATTAATATTTCGGAAACTCCTTAATTGCTATCCTGATCTTCATATGCATTTTTCTCACTTTTGCAAAAGGTGACAAAAGATAATTTACATATCTTATTATCGACTAGGGCCTTGGTCATCATTTTTGTTTTTATGATTTTGGCACATCGACTGCAAATATCAAAAAATAATTAATATTTCGGAAACTCCTTAATTGCAATCCCGATCTTCATATGCATTTTTCTCACTTTTGCAAAAGGTGACAAAAGATAATATACACATCCTATTATAGACTAGGGCCTTGGTAATCATTTTTTGTTTTTATGATTTTGGCACATCGACTGCAAATATCAAAAAATAATTAATATTTCGGAAACTCCTTAATTGCTATCCCGATCTTCATATGCATTTTTCTCACTTTTGCAAAAGGTGACAAAAGATAATTTACATATCTTATTATACACTAGGGCCTTGGTAATTATTTTTTGTTTTTATGATTTTGGCACATCGACTGCAAATATCAAAAAATAATTAATATTTCGGAAACTCCTTAATTGCTATCCCGATCTTCATATGCATTTTTCTCACTTTTGCAAAAGGTGACAAAAGATAATTTACATATCTTATTATACACTAGGGCCTTGGTAATCATTTTTTGTTTTTATGATTTTGGCACATCGACTGCAAATATCAAAAAATAATTAATATTTCGGAAACATCTTAATTGCTATCCCGATCTTCATATGCATTTTTCTCACTTTTGCAAAAGGTGACAAAAGATAATTTACATATCCTATTATACACTAGGGCCTTGGTAATGATTTTTTGTTTTTATGATTTTGGCACATCTACTGCAAATATCAAAAAATAACTAATATTTCGGAAACGTCTTAATTGCTATCCCAATCTTCTTATGTTTTTTTTTCTTTTAAATTTAGTTTTCCTCTATGACTATGTTAATAATAAACAATTGGTTTAGTGTTATTATATTATTGCAAAACACTTAAGACAATTTCCTTTTTCTTCGGTAAGGTGCAGTAGCATATAGCAATCTATGGCTGGCATCTATGGCTAGCCATAAATTTACTACGTTGAATCCGCTTCACTGATATTGTGATCGCGACAATCCATCCCGCTTTCTGCTGACCCTACGTGTAAATCTATGGCTGGGAATTTATGGATAACTTCACGCAAACAGAATATTTGACCTGTGCTATCAGATAAACACAGGCGGACACGTTGAATTTGTATGGGTAAAAGGACATAGCAACTTCGAAGGCAACGAAGTAGCTGATAAGACAAGCTAAAGATGCAGGATTTCAAAGGAACCCCAAGAAAGGTCTGCCATACCTCTACGCAGAAATTAGAAGAGAAAGCAGACAGTTTTGCGAAATACGCTGGGAACTTAATTCTGGAAAATCAACAAACCCCTACAGACTAATAGATTCAGCATTACCACACACATGTGAGCTAGCCAAATACAATAACTTGAACAGGATCAACTCAACGACGTTGTTTCGATTATTAACCAATCACGAGTGGTATCTAGCTCACTTGCACGGCATAGGAATTTTAAACAATGACAATTGTAAGGCTAGATGCTGACAAAGGGCAGGCACAATAAGCCAAAGGTTGTAGTACTATCGGCGCAGCAAAGTTGCGGACGAGCCCTGAGGGAGCAAAAAAAGGCTGGGTGCATTCTCACCACAATTAGAACCGTAGACTGGTTTCACTCTACTTAGAGTTTGTCAGTACGGCATACTAATTGTAGCGAAAATACACCTATAAAGTAATTCGGCTATGGTAGCCAGCATTCCAACACTAAGTGAGTGGTTAGACACGAAGCAACCTGCCGCCACCTAGTTGCGGAACCAAGTAGTATGTTGTCACGCCAGCTCCAAATAACATAAAGTGTTAAAAAATAGCGACTGTATACAACCAACTAACAATTTAGTAAATTGGCCCATTTCTACCCTAATATAGGGACAAAGTATGTAAGGCTAGATGCATTCTCACCACAATTAGAATCGTAGACAGGTTTCGTTCTAATTAGAGTTCGTCCGTACGGCATACTAATTGTAGCGAAAATACACCTATAAAGTTATACGGCTATGGTAGCCAGCCTTCCAACACTAAGTGAGTGATAAGACACGAAGCAACGTGCCGCCACCTAGTTGTGGAACCAAGCAGCCGGTCTAAGGTTCTAATTGTGGTGAGGATGCATCTAGCCTACATACTTTGTCCCTGTGTTAGGGTAGAAATGGGCCAAGGCTAACAATTTACTAAATTGTTAGTTGGTTGTATATAGTCTCTATTTTTTAACACTTTGTGTTATTTGGAGCTGTCGTGACAACATACTTCTTGGTTCCGCAACTAGGTGGCGGCACGTTGCTTTGTGTCTTACCACTCACTTAGTGTTGGAAAGCTGGCTATCATAGCCGTATCACTTTATGGGTGTATTTTCGCTACAATTATTATGCCGTACTGGAGAGCTCTAATTAGAGGAAACCAGTGTACGGTTCTAATTGTGGCGAGAATGCATCTAGCCTTACATACTCTGGCCCTATATTGGGGTAGAAATGGGCCAGGGCTGACAATTTACTAAATTGTTAGTTGGTTGTATACAGTCTCTATTTTTTAACACTTTGTGTTATTTGGAGCTGGCGTGACAAGATACTACTTGGTTCCGCAACTAGCTGGCGGCACGTTGCTTCGTTTCTTACCACTCACTTAGCAATGACAACTGTAACTGCGACCAGAGATCAGTAGGTGATCTTTGCCTGCTCATTAGTGACACCTGAAATGTTGCAGTATGCATGAGATTTATTTAGAAAAACGTGAGAAAGTGTTTGAATGTTGAAGGGGGATATTCGAACAAATTCTCACGCATGACAGACGATTAATAAGCTGAAATTAAATTGTTAATATTTTTGCAGACTCGAATTTTATAAAAAGAAGTACACAGGGTTTATCGTTGAAACACAGACCTCTCAGTTTAACATTAATAAAATTATAATATTTCATCCTGTTGGCATTTGTAATTTTTTTCAAGAATAATTATTATTGCTTTTGTCCTTATTTGTATGGCAACACATCGGTCAAAAATCAAACTTATCACACATTGCATTTTATCGTCAAGAGCTAAAAATCCCATTTTCCCAAGTTTTTGTGAGAGTTATTAAATTACGCACATAAATATTTTTAAAGTCCTTCAAATGTCAAGTGAAGAAAATGATATTTGAAGATAAAAGCCTCTTATCATACAATTATATTAAGCGCAATAACTGTGTATCACTTGTTAAATAATATTTCAATATTTTATATAGAGCTTTGAATTAAATGGCTTTTCACTTAAGTGCACTTTTTTAGTGAATTTTCTTTAAAAAATTCACTAATGAGGAGATCCCGACTTTTGAATTTTGAAAAAATTTCTTCAAATGAGCGCTAATTAGGCCCCCCAGAACACATATCCGGGGTCAGTTTCAATTTTTATATGTTATATATATATATATATATATATATATATATATATATATATATATATATATATATATATATATATATATATATATATATGTATGTATGTATCACACCGATAACTCAGAAAATAATGGGCCGATTTTGACTAAATTCGGTGAATAAATTCCTTGCAAATGGCTTGGATAAGTTCGTTAGCCAAGAAGATCTGTCTAGGCTTTCCCGGAAAATTTTGTGTTTTCTTTCGAAAAAAAAATTATATCTCCGGAATTCACAAAGTAAGGGCAACCCAATTTGGTGCTCGGGTTTACATCCTTATAGGTAAGTTACCTACCAAAATTTGGCTCGTATGTCAAAAGACAAAAAAGTTATATGCATTTAAAGAAAAATAAATTGGGGTTTTCCTCAAAACGTCATAGTTGCGATGTAAAACGTCAAAATCGGCAACATTTAGGCTAATAACTTGAATCTAATACAGGCTATGGAAATCAAATGTCTCAAGAAGGATGTTTTACAAACCCTGAAGTCTTAGTTTCAACCGTCATTGTCCTTCATTTTACTAAAATATTTCCAGAAAATTCATTTCAAATAGACCCTTTCTCTGATGCTTGGCAGTAGTCTTACCTATAGAGTTTATCATTTAATGGTATATATAATTTTTGTCGAATTTATGTAAAAAATCAATAAAGCTCAATATATCCGTTATTATACAAGATATGAAAAAATTTTGTATATATTAATTATAGGGTGTCTTGAGCTACATCTTAAAAAATATTTCTACAATCACAGGCTGGCCCATAAGTCGTTGGTGATACAAATTTTCTTTTTTTTTAATCAAACACGCCTTATGTTATTGCATTTTTGCATTTTCCATCGAAATATAATGCATGTTTGTAAGAAAAGAAATTCTGGATGCAGCAAGTGCGTTATGGTAGCGAATTTTGATCAAATGTTTCATATTTGAATAGCCCAATTTGCTATTAACCTATAAGGTTGACCAAGAAATGAGTTTTTCCAGGAAGACTTTAAGTTTACCTTTGGAAATTTTTGTACATTTTCACACAATAAAGTTATTTTTATGAAACATGGCACATTGTTTTTACTATATAGGTTATACTGGTAACCAAAACTGATGCCTGCTTTCTTAAAAAGAAAACTCACATATTTGCAATAAAAACATTTTTATGAAAATTCACTACCATAACGCACTTGCTGCGTCCAGAGTTTTTTAATATACCGAGAAAAATAATTATTTTACCTATTTGACAAAGTCAAATAGATATAATATTGTATCTTTTGTAATTGGAATATTTCTACCAACTCTGGACAAAACTCTGGACGCACCAAGTGCGTTATGGTAGCGAATTTTCGTAGAAGTGTTTTAATGTTGTGTATGTGTGTTGTCTTTGTTCATGCCTGCGGTCGTCAGACCATTCGCATTTTTGTTTTAATGTTAAATATGTTATTTTCTAAGAGTCATCAAATATATTAGATAGTATAACCTTTATAGTGGAAATTGATGAACAATATTTCATCAAAATAACTTTTTGTTAAAACAATGTAAACATTTCCTCAATATAATTTTAAAAATTTCCTGAAAAAAGGTCCCACTTGACCTGACCTGACCTACCTCCCTATCCAAATTAGGAGGGTGAAAGTCACCCTAAGGGTTGAATGCTACAAATTCTCTGAGGGTTTAAAAAGGTGCCACCCTTGCCAACAAGATCGATGTGGTTTAGGGTTTTTCGAGTCACGAAATTGTGAATGTATCTTACGCACAGTTGCCTGGGTTAGTGGGGGCAAATCTAGATGTTTTTCATTAAATCGGTTAACAACTTGTGCCTGTGTTCTACACATATCACCATCCCAACCATCATTAATATTTCTGTTCGCAGAGTTTCAGTTAAGTATCGCATTATTAGACCAAAAATTAATTGAAATTATCGAAACAAAATTACGACTAACTTATTAGGAGACCATGCATTCAAAAAAATACACCACAAAATAAAACAGAACTGTTAAATTTCACCTTTCACACTGCAAAAATTGGTAGTTAATAATACCAAGTATGTTTTAGATAAAAGACAAGATAAGAAATTTAAAATAAGAGTCAGTGAAGAAAGCCAGAGCCGATTATTTCGTTGTGTGCAAATGAATGGAGATTTTGGACATTTATTATAAGAAAAGAACGTTTTTATTAAGTTCATTTTCTAAATTTGAATTTTAGGGTAAACTGTTTAGTTTTAATATTCCGGAATTAAATTTCTACCCTGTATTGAAGACTGTAATATTTGACCATAGATATGGGGTATCTCCGCATTTAAAAAAATGTAATCCATCAAGTTGTGATGAAAAAAATGTAGGGTTGCTGTTTAAAAAAAATTGATAAAGTGGTGGGGGTAAAACGGTGGGAGTTTAATTTTTTTAACTATGATCATAAAATAATGTTGACAAATTAAACTTCACGCGTCTCAGCGTTTTCCACAAAAACTATTTTTTGCTGAATAATGAATTATATATATATATATATATATATATATATATATATATATATATATATATATATATATATATATATATATGTATATATATATATATATATATATATATATATATATATATATATATATATATATATATATATATATATATATAATCTTGGTACAAATTGCAAGTTGCCTTCACGAGGAATATGTTAGGTACCAAACAAAAAGTTTCACCGTTTATATAAAATTAAGGCGAGGGTATTGCATTTTTTACGCACCCTTTAAGTAAGAACATGTGCGGGTATTTTGATTAGGAAATTATTTAAAAACAAAATAAGAACGACGCCTTGACAACTTCATGGAGCCTCTCCACCTTTTTAACGACAAGAGCAAAATTGAGCTTATCGAAGCTATGGAAATTTAAAAAAAAATCAAGAAGTAGCAAGTGCGTTGTTATTATAAGAATTGTACACTACTATTATACGGCATATTACTAAAATTAATACTTTAAACTTACACAGACTTTCAATATCGATTTTAGAGGTCCTGGTACGCGCGCAATTGAATAATTCTTTTGAAACTGTTACCATCGATATCTCTCTATTTACAAAAAAATCTTGAGTTCTACCTCCTTTTAAGAAAAATGCTCAAAACAGAATTTTCTATGAAGCTAGAAAATTGAATTCTGCTACATATGTAGATAGTGTAAGTCTTTTTAAAGGAAACTTGTATTATAAATTTAATTAAAGTTACAAAAGCTTCCCAGAAGGAAACTTAATTCAGATTTAGAAAAGTAAAGTATCTGCCAAATTATAAACGTAGCAGTTATTTTTCCTTATTAATCGCCTGAATGATTTCGTTTTAGTCAACCTAATCAAACCGGGTTTTTCAATATCAACAATAACAAAATTTCTGCTGAAAATTATAATTTCAGACTCAAAGTTATTCAGGCGTTTCAAACAAAAATGAGATCTTGTTCAAAACATATGAAATCTGTGCACTATTGTTTCTCCAAATGTCAAAGTAAAAAAAAACACATTATCATCGAGCTGGAATCGACCTCGGAACCTTCTGCGTAGAAAACAAGCACGGTACCACTAAGCTATATAAGGATACGTTAAAAACGTTTTGTTTACGTGATACTTGACGCCGGCCTCATGCCCGGGATATTTTATATTATATTAAAAGTAAACGTAACAATTAACTTCATAATTAATAGATTTGTTGCTTGAAACACATTTCGCGACTGTATCGATCTTAGATGACGTCTTATGTTTAAGTTTCGAAAGCATAACATAATAAGCACTTTTAGGGAAACCCAAATCACCACAACCCATTTTTTAAAGACCTAACGATCGCTTCGCTAACAACGTTAGCTTCATCAGATGATGAAATATTCCACAGAAAGATTCCTCGCTTAGTGCATAGCATAACATTATTATGGTGTGCCTGAGCCCAATAATAACTACGACCCGTAAAGTGTTTATCATTGGTTTTTAATTCCTACTTGTACGTAACGAAGTCAAAGTCCGTAAAATTCATTTTTGCACGATCTGTGAACACACACAGAAAAAACATAGGTGTCGAATTTAGAACTTCAACTGTTTTGAAGTCAGTTCCAAATAAATAGAGAATCAACAAGTCCACTTGAAAATACTTAGAACCTAATGAAATGATAACGGAGGAATTTAAAGGGATTCAGCAACAAATCACAAGAAAAATTATAAGGGTATCTCAATAAGAGTGATATAAGGCCATGGTTTAGTTCGATTTTTCTGCACAAGGCGTGATACGGCCGTATTCTTTTGAAGATGAAGCTAGCAATGCGCTTACTTTCAACAGAGAACGCTATCTCAAAATGATTACTAATTGATTGTTGCTTCACATGAATAAGTTGAATATAGAAAATAAATGGGATCAACAAGAAACATGCCGCATTTCTTGAGAAACCAACTTTATAGCCAGACAGATTTCCAGGAATTTAAACTGAGATGTCTGTGTTTCAACGATAAACCATAATGTTAACAAAATACAGGTGAGTTTTTTGAAATGTTACAAGAGTATATCTCTAAAAGGGTTTTGGTGAAGTAATAAGATGACGGGAGAGGGAGTTGGTGATGTACTTCTTTTTATAAAATTTGAATCTGCGTAAAAAGCTAGGTATGTCTGCAAAAATATTAACAATTAAATTTAAGCTTATTTATCGTCTGTCATGCGTCAGAAATTGTTCGAATGTCCCTCTTGAACTTTCAAACACTTTCTCACTTTTTTATAAATAAATCTCATGCATAATGCAACATTTCAGGTGCAAAACTGAAATTTGGCATATTTTTCACTGAACACACTTATATATAAACATGTAAAAAATAAAACTGACCCCGGGTATGGGTTGTAGAGGTCCCAGTTCCCGCTCATTTGAAGACATTTTTTAACATTGTTAAATCGGAATCACCTTATTAGTAAATTTAAAAAAAAATCACTAACAGAAGTAATAGATAACTTTTATAATTTGGCGGGGATAGAAAAATGTTCTTGAAAAAATGCTAATTTTGGTTATAACTAATTCCAAAAACTAATTTTTATAGTACATATATTTTATTATTATTATTACCTTTGTTGCTTTAAATCATGCATGTTCATTCAATAAGTCATATACCCAGTTTCACAAAGCTCGATCAAATATTTAACTGCCAGTTAGTTAATCAAGGCTTCCGACGACCAATCACAGACTATGATTCGAGTTTTTGCCATGACAACCAAAAATTGTGAAGCTGTGATTGGTCGTCTGAAGTCTTGATTAACTGGCAGTGCGTTAAATGTTTAATCGAGCTTTGTGGGACTGGACATAAGACTTGTGCTAAATATTAACATAATTTTATATACATAGTTGCATCCAAAACTGCTTGACAACACCCCAAATTCAACAACCTAAAAATTTTGACAGTCCAAAAAATGTCTTCTCTCTTCCAGTTCTTTCTTCTAATGTTTCACCCTATACCTTCATTTATAGTAAATACTAATCTCTCCATAATACTTTTCCAACTACAAATCTTTCTCAACTGCCCATATTTTAGCCGGAATTGTAAAGTTTGTACGAGACCAAAAGTGACATTTTAATTTGACATAAAGATTTAAACGTCGCATTAGCCACATATATAGCATATTAGCTAATCAACTAACAAGTGCATTCAATCAAGAATTAAAATAATGGTTCTGATGAAATCCCCTTAAAGAAGTGAGGAGAAATGTGGAATTTCCTCATGTAATTTGGATCGCATTAAAAGATACTTTAAGAGCCTACTATAGTAATAAAGTACTACACAATAACTAATCATCTTTGCTTTGTATAATGATAATTGATAAGATTAATATATAAATCAATCAATGAGGACCCCGGTTTAGTTCCTTGCATTGCTGCAATCCACAATGAAGTCGCTTTCAATACTTTTGGGTCTTTATGGAATAGCCTTGGCTTTTCCAAACGTGAGTTTTGATTTTTGACTCTTTAGACATATATTTTTTCTAATTTAAAGATTACGTTATCCTACTCGTGTGCAGAAACACAATTTAAACAAGAGAATTGTTCAAGTAGGTAATACGTAAATGAGATGTCGCACATACATGATATAGTATATTGAATTTAAGTAGTACTAATACACATTTAATTTATTAATAATAGCTCTAGTTTACAAGCGTTTTGTTAATCAACTAAAACTAGTTTTATTTTACCAATATAAGAGCGCTGAATTCAAACATACCATTAAGATCTTTTGGATTGTAATCTGTGATGAGCACTCATAAGTACACTTGGAGAACCCAAATCACCACAACACATTTTAAAAATCTGACGATCGTTTCACTAATCGAGTTAACGTCATCAGAGGATACATAATTCTAAGTAAGGTCCCTGTACCATATAAGGCCATGTACTTAATAAGGCCAGCACCCATTTTTAGTCACGTTTTAAACCGAATTCGCTATTCAGCTACCTTATATGTAAAGACATCTGCAGTACTATGTCTGACAATATTTTAAAGTTTTTAGAATGATCGCTAGATAGCGGTACACGAATCTATATTATCGGCAGTTGCGCAGTATAAGGTTAGAGGTTATAACGCGTTATGACTTCGTTTGTTTATAAGGGAGCATAACAATTAGTTTTGTTGTCAAAGAGTGCCATAACTATCAACAAAGTGACGAGGTAAATAAACAATGATTATCCATTTGCAGTTTTTAATAAGAATTATTTTTTTAATCAAATTATACTGCTCTTAATAAAGCCACATAATAAAGTGGCCTTATTAAGTGCAGTGCCTAGTGGCCTTATTTTGTAACATTTTATTGTATCCTTCATATTTTTCAAATATGGCTAAAAAACGGGCCCTGTGGACCGAGGACGCATTGAAGCATTGAAGTCCGCGATGGGATGCCCGTACTTGCAGCATCCAGACTATATAAAATTCACCGCAGAACACCGAGAAACCATATAAGGACTGGGAGCACAAAAAGAAAATTAGGCTATAGGAGTCTTTTGAGCAAACAGCAAGAAGCGGATTTATACCAACGAATTTTCAGGCTAGCCGAAGTAGGGATGACGCTAACAAGCAAAGTCCTCCGAAGAAGTGTTTTCACATTCTCCGAAGAAAATTATTTGAATCATGTTTTTTCTCAAGAGACTAGATTAGCAGGTCGCAAATCGATGAACCTGTTTTACAAGAGGCATCCCGAAATAGCTCAGAGAAAAGCTCAATCAATAAATCCAGCAAGGGACCAAAAAGTAAATAAGGTGACTGTAAATAACTATTTTCAAAAGCTAAAACAAGTGTTGATTGATTTAGATTTTGTAAATCAGCCACAATTTATTTACAATATGGATGAAAAAGGATGCCGTCTCACTCTCCATCATCAGCAACAAGTTCTTGCCAGAAGAGGAAGTAAGAGGGTCCACCTTATCGCGCAAGAACACGCAGAGAGCTTTACCGTTGTAGCATGTGGAAACGCGCGTTGGTCTATGCAGAGAAGACAAAACACCTTTTGTGTGTCCCACCTGTTCACAATAGGTTAATCGTTTTTGTTTGTACGCTAACAATTATTCTTTTGTTGCCCTGTGATGTGTTTATTTTTTTGTAACAAATGTTGTAATACAGTTTGTTTTATTTTTTACAATTTTGAAATATTGGCCTTATTATGAACACCATATTCCTATTAAGGCCAATGATTACTAAATCATTGAAATTTATTTTCATTTTTGTAATACAGCAATAATTTTTGTAATACAGTTTTTTTTTACCCTTTTGATACATTGGCCTTATTATGAACACACTGTTCCCATTAAGGCCAATGATTACTAGATCATTTTTATTTTTTTTATAAACTTTGTTAATAATTTTACCACAAAAATAAAAATAAATTTACATACTAATAAACTTAGCAATAAATCCCCCTTAGTTTCGTATCATTTTATAATAAAAGTCTTGCAGTAAAAAAATCTTAAACCTTAACATGACCTTATATGGTACAGGGACCTTATCTTACATCTACAACTCTGCAGTTGTGCAGGTAGTCGGTCTTTTGGGTTACTTAGCTAGTATACTTTAAAAAACTTGCTAGGTAACCCAAAAGACTAGGATAGTACCTACCAGTAAAATGTCGTGAGTTGATGAAATAAGTTGTAAAGTTTGTAATCTTAAATACGTCGAACAAACAAAAAGATCTATTGAAATTACGTTTAATGAATATTTAGAACAATTAAGATACGGTACTATAGGTACATCTTCCGTTGCCCGCCATATTTGGGATAATTAGACACCACGTAGATAAGGATAATCTAAAATTGATTCAAAGTGTTAGGCAACCGGGACATCTAAACGCTTTCGAACGTATATATATATATATATATATATATATATATATATATATATATATATATATATATATATATATATATATATATATATATACACGTTTTATTATTACTATATTCAGCAATATCATTATATATATATATATATATATATATATATATATATATATATATATATAATGATATTGCTGAATATAGTAATAATAAAACGTGTATGAACTTGGCTCCGCTGCCTATGGTGAGTCTGTTAATAGATCACTTTATAAGAAAGACCGGCAGAAGTCCGTTCGATAGATAATAAAATAATTCAGGTATTTCCGTTAAATGAAATATGTAAATTTTTTTGTTGCTGAACCACCCTCAATCGTTATGGACTGACTACATGCACAAGAACATAAGCAGAGTTGTAGATGTAATATATTTAGAATTATTCATCTTCTGATGACGCTAACTTGGTTAGTGAAACGATCGGCAGGTTTTTTAATGTGTTGTGGTGATTTGGATTCTCCAAGTGTCTATATTTTAGATACAGACAACTGGAATACATCTATATTTATCCAATATTTATGATACATATAAGCCACAGCAATGGCATATAAACTAAGGACTAAAAAAAATTGAGGCTATATTTTTCCTTTTGTACATTTTTACCTTGGTTTTTCTTAAAATTGAGCAGCAAAAGTCACCCATCATATTTTCATTCCAGAAGCCTTGATATATACGCTCTAAATTTGTGAGATCTTGAAGAAATCGTTCTCCATGTTCGTCGCTCCCCATTCCTGTTGTCTGGGAAAATTTTCAAATTGGAATGTAAAAAGTGGATCTTTAGTGACATATTATGGTAATTTGTCATCAATTCAGCAACAATTTCCCTATAGTTATCACGTTTTGTATTCCCTAAAAATCCAGCATGTGCATTCTTAAAGGATCTCCAAGCTAGAATTTCGACATCTAATAGGTATTGCTCAAACACGTTATCACTAAACATTTTTTTATATTTGTGGACCCACAAATATACATTATTTACGCTTCGCTTCTCACAACTTTGGGAAAATTGTGTAAATACCTAAAACCATCACCATCACGATTTAAACATTTTACAAAAACTTTCATTAAGCCAAGCTTAATGTGCCAGGGGGGAAGAAAAACTTTTTTTGGATTTACAACCGGCTCGTTTTTAATATTCATACTGGTCATACTGGTCGGAAATAAAAGCTTCTCTTGTAGGCGATACTTTCCTCGAGCTTTGTTGGTATCTTGCTCTACTGCCCCACAAACACACAAAAAAACACAACATTTTTTATACCCTCCTTGCAAACCTAATAGGAGAGCTTAAGATCACCGCAGATGTGCCAGTCGTGTGCATCATAATGAATTAATTGAAGCAAAAGTTTCATTATCTCATATGTTTCTTTAGTGCAGATCGTATGACCCACTGGAATGGAAGGCTTTGTGTTACCAAGTTAAGAAGTACAGCTTTCAAACTTGGATGGATGAATCGATAAATAAATGTCATTCTTGAGGACACTTTTCTTGAAATCAACGAAATATATCAAAACAGTAAGAAAACAATCCTTCCTTTCTAAAATAATGTGAAGAAGGTACACTTCTGCTTCGGTAATACGTAACTCTCGTATCAGAGCTAAAAAGGTTCCATTGTTGTATTTGAGATGCGAGTTCACTAGCAGACTTTGAAAGATTCAAATCCCCCACAAGATAACTGAACCCTGGTTGTTCTATAGGATGTGGTCTTGTGGATTCTTATATGAATTCACTTCTCTGTAAAAATTTGTTATCCGGCAGATCCGACATACTTTCATTACTGTCTGTCGATTGTATATACTTATGGCCCCGGGGTAAAACCATCGAATGTAACACTGTTTTGGATACAGATGAAACATCTGCATATTCGACATTCGACTTATTTTCCTTACTGAAACATGTTGTTCACTAGCAGACTTTGAAATATTCAAATCCCCCACAAGATCACTGAGCTCTGGTTGTTCTATAAGATGTGATCTTGTGGATTCTTGTTTGAATTCACTGCTCTATAAAAATATGTTATCCGGCATATCCGACATACTTTCGTCAATGTCTGTTGATTGTATATACTTACGGCACCGGGGTAAATCCGTCGAATGTAACACTGTTTTGGATACAGATGAAACATCTGCATATTTCACATTCGACTTATTTCTCTTACTGAAACCCGTTGTTTTGGTCAGACAGAAGTAGCAATCAGTTGTGCGATCTCTTGACTCTCTCCACAACATAGGTAGACTAAACTGAAGATAACGATCCCCACCAGCCAAGCTCGCTACGACAATTACTCAAGGTAAGCAATACATGCGTATCCGGATTATTAACGGTCAAATCTTACCAAGTTCGTGAAGAAATTTCCCGGAAAAAAACCCAAACGGAAAGGAAAGACCTGTCATAAAGAAAAGCCCCTATTAATTAAACAAATCGTTAGCTGTTATTCACGATCACAATGGTTTTAGACTTTCCTCAGTTATCCACTAAGAAACATCGCAAGTGTGGTACAGAACATACTGTAATTTTTAACAAGGATAGAATCATACGGTAGAAATGATTATTACTCGTACTAATTACTCAATACTACGTTAAAAATGTGCGAATCGTCTGACGACAACACACATATACTCAATCCTGTTAGATATACTCAGGGGCGTGCGGTGACATTTCAAATAAGGGAAGCAATTCTCAGAAACTTACCTATTTGTAGTGTAACTCAATTCTTCTGTCGTTTTTGGAAAATTCGTTAATAATGCCATGTAACTGTGGATTCTGGGACATTTCCTGGACGAGTTTATTTTCAACTGACAAAATTGAAATTTGGGAAAGTATTTCCTGTGCTGTTGAATTTCTAACAAAACTCTTGATACGTTTCAATGTAGAAAAATTTCGTTCTAAAGATGCACTAGTAGCAGGAATTGTTACTAATTCACATAATTTGAACACTTCAGAATATGCATTTTCCAATTTTGATTGTTTTAAGAAAGTTAAAAGTTAACTCGCGTTAGTTTTTGTGTCAATAACATAGGGTTCATAAATGACTGTAAGTTCTGATCGTAATAAGGCTTTGTCAAAATAATGTCCATAGTGGTGAAATAATGATTTGAATGAATCTTCTGTGAAAGGCATCCCTTTAAATCCTCCAAAATTACACAATTCAAGAAATTTCAGGTCACTGAGATGATCAAATCTGCAGTTAATTTGCTGCTGAATGTGATCTATAATTTCGTAGAAAATGCGGCGGTAAGAAGTTTGATGGTCTCCTACATTATCAGTGCGCAGACGCTTTCTTCGTGGCTCCACTCCTCCTAATTCAATTGTAAAGTAAAAGATTAAAATTAAAGTCTCCTTTTAAACCATCCAAAAATCCTCTAGAACTATTTATTGTTTCTGCGTCCCAATTTTTTCTATTTTGCATTATGTTTTCAAAAAGTTCAATTAACGATTCACGGTGTTCAAATATAGTTAACACAAGTCTGCCGTTGTAGTTCCATCGGGTTGCTGCTACTTTGGGTAAACGTTTTTTTAACAATTGAGTCTAAGGCTTGTGTGCGCTTCGTAGATTTGGAAAAAAGCAGCCATTTAACACTTTACATTCTTTAATATAATTTATAGATTGGGATAAAATTTAATTTAATTTATGAGCACAATAGTGTACAAATAGAGCAATGGAGAACGTTTCCCACACTTTAGCTTGAAGACCTCCTAAATGTCCGGCCATAACAGCAGCCCCATCATAGCTTTGTGCAATTAATTTATTATCAGCCTCCTCAATATCTTTCATGATATTAAGCACAATTTTATATAGAGCGTTTGCGGTACGATCTTCTGTCACATTTTTAAAGCCTAAAAATCTTTCTTGTACACTCCCATCCATTTTTACGTAGCGTATTACTACAGATAGTTGACTTAAATTAGTTACATCGGTTGTTTAATCTAGAGCAATAGCAATGAAACGAATCTGTTTAATTTCAGATTTAATTCTGTTCAAAATAATAGTGGGAACAGCCGAAATTAAGTCATTCTGAATGCGATTTTATGTCCCGCGAAAAACGTTAGACTGTTCCAAGTGATTTTTTAAATAAATGTCGTATTTGGCTATTAAAGAAACTAGGTCTTGAAAGTTTCCTCTATTTGCAGATGTAGTTGTTTCGTCATGACCCCTGAAGCCCAATTCATGCCGCGACCAAGAAAACACATAGCATCAATAAGTCTCTTTAATATGTTTCTGTTTTTATCAACCAGTTCATTGTGTTGGCGATGACTAATTTCTATCTGTTTGTCAACGGCGTATTCAATTCGCGTTTTTCCAAAGACACTTAATTTTAAAATGGTCTGTAATGCGCTTTAGACATAACATGTCTTTGTACTAGTTTATGTAGATTATTCAAGTCGGAAAACCCACTTTTATTCCACACTCCCTTTTCAGTCACAAGACCAACAAAACAGTTTATTCCTGTTTTCACAACCCGTTAACCATTCATATTGTTTATAAGTTTTTTCCGCGTTAAAATGTCGAATAGGTACGTGTTTTAATTCTTGTATTTAAGTTTTTTAGAGTAGGTTTCGGACTACCTTTATTAATAATACCAAGTTTTTCAGCAAACGATTAAACTGAAAATCCTTTAGTTATCAAAAAACACAGAATACAATCACAGTTATTATTACCACTTGTTTGTAAAGTTTGTAAATCCCCACCACCACCGTCACCGCTGTTAAAAGCTGATCTACTTACAGCCATATTAATCATCATAAAATGTATTTAATTTAGTCAACTGCTTATATCTACGAAATAATCAGGCACATTCACTTAATACGCGCACCTGGCCCCGCGCCGAGCCGGGGATTCTTTTATAAAGTTGCCTGCTGACTACGTGTATTTAACTGAAGTCATTGCATCCACTCGTAGTATCAGATCAGGTTCATGTTGTCCGCATGCGGTGGCATTTACTGGGACGACGTCCTTGCTAGGAGCGTATATACAAATAGATTATGATGCATAATAAATAATTATGTGTGTGAGCTTGCGAAATAAAAATTTTAATAATTAAATTAGTTTCAGAATTTGAAATTTAATATTTAAAATACAAAAGGGATTTTAAATAATCCGGTTTAGGTATGTAGTCGTTATTTTAAGGGAAGCAATGCTTCCCTTGCTTCCATGGACCGCACGCCACTAAGATATACTATAACTTGGTCCAAGGCTATAAACCCGAACAGCTGTCTATCTAAACATTGACACATGTTGCTTGAACTCGGAGCCCACGAGATCAAATCGTCCGTCGTACAGCCTGCCTGTGTGGAGTTTACAAGAAGCGCGCCTCATTTTTCAAAGGCTTATTTTCGCTTTCTGATTGGCTGCCGGTAGTCACCTGACAGCTCTGTCTCTGTCTTTTGGTTAACGTTGGCAATCATTATGTTCAACGTTTTTTTTTTGTATTAGCACGCTTGTAAGATCATATTCTAAAAATAGACCATTATACGATAGAGTTGTTATTATATTTCGAGTTGTTATTATATTTCGTAGAAAAGTGATTTCCACTGGCTGTAATTTAATTTGATGCCACGTTACGTTTATACAAGCATGCCTTGTTCATTTTTAAAGTCCTATATTTTACTGTAGCAAAATTTTCTATGAATAACTAAAATCATTTTTAAGTACAGAATTTAAATTTAAGTAATGATTAACGTAATTAGACCAGATGTTAATATAATTTCGATATAAATTTAGTATTTACGTCAGTTGTAAAAGTGCAGCGTTACAAATAGGAGCTGTAAAATGAGAGTTTTTTTATTGTAAACCGTGGGGCGGTATTGTAAGAAAACGTGAAGTATCGAAGGAAAACGACAGGATAATGCTTAGGTAGAGAGGTCTGTTAACGTTATATTAGACTGGTAATAACGGTCATGTAAATACCCACACGCTCTTACCCATTTTTTGCTAGTGTAGATCCGGACCTGTTCCTAAACAAACAAGAACCAGTCTCGATTTCAACAAAATATGGGTGTTGCATTGCTACAAATCTTAAATAACTATTTGACTTCTTTCAACAAATTTTGAAGACAGCACATCTACACCATTTTTCTAAATTTACGCTTATTAGGTTATAAACTTTTATTCCCAACTAACTTTAAATTAGTTCCTGTTATTTCAATCATTTGGTATAGTTGGTTAAAAAAGCTTATTGTGGTAAAATGATCTGAATGAATATATTTTTATGTAGTTCAATTAAATCGACCTATTCTGACTTCTAAAATTTTCTGGTCATATTATAGATGTTTGAAATTGAACAGGTTTTTATATGAACATTTTTGCAAGGCTAAAAAAGAAATTACTCTAAAACCTACATAATGTCAACTTTTATCTTATTTCAGAACAACATTGGTGAATTAATACCATTCCACCATCCTAAATTTCAACCAGAAATTAGAATCATAAATGGCAGCGATGCAAAACCTCATGCTTATCCTTACCACGTGTTTCTCCGAATGTACAGCGCCCTTTACACTGAACGATGTGCTGGATCTCTCATATCTCCCGATACAGTCCTTACTGCCGCCCACTGTCTCACAGAGTAAGTTAATCCATTTAACCATAAGTTTTCTCACAAAAGCATAATAATTGACCTTACCGCATTTAAATCACGTAGCAGTTATATTTTCAAAAATATGGACATATTACCTTTCATCAATAAAATTTAATAAAGAAAGCCCTTTTCAAATTAATATTAAAGTGCCACTCGAAGAAAGAATTATATATTAATATATATATATATATATATATATATATATATATATATATATATATATATATATATATATATATATATATATATATATGGGTCCAGTTAATCCAAGACGAAAACCGTGATGCTTACGGATACACATTTTTACTTAGGCAGTTACTGACCCGATAATGATTTTAGACATATGAATAATAAATGGATCACGTATCAGTTGCATAAGAATGATTGTTTCGATGTTGTTAGAGAATTTTAGTTGCTGAACAATCCTACCATCTGGACAATCGAATATCGTATAAGCATATATAGTGATTAATTCGATAACACAACATTATAGTATAGTATATCGGGCTGAGTACAATACATTTTACTTTTTCTATAACCCCCAGATAACAAAATTAAATCTAGGGGTGATAAATCTGGCGATCTTACGGGCGATTCTATGGAACCTCTCCTCCCAACACACCGATTTAGAACTCTGTGGGCTGGATATTGTCGAACAAGCAAAGCGTAGTGTGGAGGAGCTCCAACTTACTGAAATCTCAACAGGTCTTCGAGATAATGCTCATCATTTTTGATAATGTCAGTCAACATTGGATCACTGGTGTTTTCTGACAACTCCAAGATACATATCACTAGTCAGATTACCAGGTAAGAAAAGAATACCAACCAATATGGCCACCAAAAATTCCAGCACAAACCATGAGTTTTTCCGGGTGTTGTGTATGAATTTCGTGAAATAATCTGGGATTAGAATCGGCCCAAGAGCGACAATTATGACGATTCAAAAACGAAGATCTGAAAATTAAGTTTAAAAAGAAAATTGGGATCATTCACCACTCGTTCACTTATCATTTCCCAAATACCAGACGGCTGTCAAAGTCATCTTCATTTAGTTCGTGTGCAAGGTGGATTTTGTATGGGTGGAATTTATATCGTTTTATTAAATGTTTTAAATTGTTGTTTGCCCAGAACCAGATTCTCTTGCTAGTGGCCTCATACTCTTCCTAGGATTCAAAGCAACATCACCAAGAACCGACACTTCTACGCTTCATTTCTTTAAGCGCTTCGCTTTTTATTACAAACAGACCCGGTCACTTGAAATTTTGCCACTAACTCCAAAACCTACGTACGATTAATATGCTTGTCTAAATATTGTTGATTAAATAATTCTGCTGTTTTATTAGCAGATTGATTATTTTCACAAAAAGTGAAATCATTTTCATACTTTGTGCAATCGAGTACTTTAACACCTTTGTTGAATAATTGCACAAGCAACAATAACTTCATGGACAAATAAAAGTCTGGGCGCAGCAAGTGCGTTATGATAGTAAATTTTCATTAAAATGTTTTAATATCAAATATGCCTTTTTTAGTGAAAGCAGGCATCCAATTTGTTTACCAGCATAACGTATATAGTAGAAACAATGTACCATATTTCATGAAAATAATTTTATTGTTGGAATAAGTACAAAAATTTTCCGAAAGTAAACTTGAAACTTCGAAAAAACCGGTCCGATTTTCATGGCCAACGAACTTCTTCAAGCTGTTTACCCACCTACCAAGATATAATTATTCACAAAAGGCTTTTCAACAAAACTTTTAAAAAAATTCTTGAAAATTTGCAAATAATTTTTTCACGAAAATTCAAAAACATTTTTTTACAATAACTTATTATACATTTCTTATTAATTACCAAAATTTCACAAACAATTTTACAAACAGTGATTTCTACGGAAACACAAAAAAAATATGCGCGACCTCGATTTTTTTCACGAATAATATAAACGAAAACCTCTCTGAATGGGTTTTTTTCATGAGACTCTGCTATATATTGGTGAAAACGCCGTATCATAATTTTTGATATGTGCCAAAAATGTGAAACAACTGAAATAACTCGAAAGCGATGAACGCTATCAATTTTTTTTACAAACATGCACTATAATTGGACCAAAAATGCAAAAATACAACAATATAAAAGGTGTTCGATTTAAAAAAAAAGAAAATTTGTATCATCAACCACTTACGGACCACCCCGTAATTGTCAAAATAACTTTATAAGATGCAGCTCAAGACACCCTATAATTAACAGTAGGTATAGATGGTATGTTCTGGAACCTCCTCCCCCCACCACCCACTGTGCCAGCGCGCATCGCCGTCAGAGTGACGTCACTAGACGGTGGACCACTAGGAAGCAAACCTGAGGTAACGCCATCCAAGACGGCGTCCAATATAGCCGACCGGAAGTGAAAAACCCGGGAAATTTAAAATTTTAAACGACAGGTGGCATTACTTATCAAAGTAAGAGAGTCCGCCATTCTTATTTTTTGTAGAATGACGTGTGTACAAATGGTTGTTTGCGCAGGCGCAAACCAACTTTGTTAGTTTTTTAGTTAGCCCCCACGTGTTTGGTATCATGTTACTCGTCGTGACAAGTAGAATGCAGTGACGTCGCCGAAGGCGGCGGCGAGGGCTCCACCCCGTGTTGTGCGGGGGATGCGCCTCCGGGGGCTAGAACCGAGATCGTGATCCAGATCAAGAGTCTATATCTAGATCTAGATCTAATCTAGGTATGGAATAAAATTAAGATCTAGAGTATGACGGCTATCGCATGCGCAAAGCAACTTTTTTATTAAGTGATGTAGAGGTATGATGTTTGGTGTCATGCTAATGGTCGTGATGAGTGAAATTCAAAAATAGTATACACGCATGCGCAAGCCTTACTTTCTTAGTTTTCGATCTAGACGGCTGACGTTTGACAACATGTTACCCATCTTGATGAAATCGAAGTAAACAACTGCGGGTGTTTGCGGTTTTACTTCAGATTTAGCATTGAGAAAATTTTTTGGAGTAAACAACTTTCGATGGCTGCGGTTTTACTTCTGCCAGCACGAACTTGAGTAAACAAACGCCGGATGTTTGCGGTTTTACTTCAGATTTAGCCTTGAGAAAAATTCACGAGCGAGTTTCAACAGAAGCAGTTGGTGTTGAAAATACAAGAGCAAGCATATAGAGACGAACGCGATTCAGAAGGTGAAGACTTTCAAAGCAAACATCTGGTTGAATTATGTGATGTGTACTTGGCCGGCTACTGTTCTACTTAATTCTTCGCCTTGTATTACATTAAACACCGTCCAGGAGATCCTTTAAGCAAACCATTTTTCAAATATTTGCCTGAAGAAGCCCCAATACCAGTATAGAAATTATTATGGAGTGATCGCAATAGATTTTTAAAGTTTATACAACAACCGAACAGAAAAATACAACGGACGAGAGTGAACGAAGAGAAAGAGGGGGAACAACGAAACCTACTTAACAGTAAACTAGACAATAATAAGCTCAATCCAAGTCTAGCCGCTGAAGATGTTCGGTGTAAATCTGAAAGTTAATTATGATTGTACCCGTATGATGTGTGACGACAATAATGATTCTGGAGTTACAGAACCAGAGCACAAGAGAAAACGATGTGATATAGACGAAAATGCTGGTCCTGATTTTGCAGAGCGTCAACTTAGAAGAATAGGATTTAACGAATACCAAGAGGATGAGAGGATGCTGATGCAAACACCATTAAACACCACTGATTCCTTGAAATTAATTACCGGTGTTAGCCTAAAAAGTTGTGAAATTTATCTGTCTAATGTCGCTCGATAACCACAACCAATACCTAGCTCTAGAAGATTGTAAATATTACGATTTTATGGAGAATATACGTATGCTGTCTTCAAAGTATTTTGAAGGTGACTATCAACCAAATCAATATTTAATTCATCATCTAGGCTACTGTCATATAACTTTTACACAGAATAAAGTGAAAAGGGGTTATTGATTGATAATGGTTTCACAGCTAAGCGTTTATATCTAAGTCCATAAATTGTGTAAAATCTGATCGAGCTGAAAACACTTGTTAAAGAATAACTAGAATATATGAAAGAGATGCAAGTTGCGTGAACCTATGATTGTTTTCTCCATGACATTGTTCAAACACTGAAAGAGCTATGTATTTCAGACGTTAGTTCAGCACAAACAATCCGAGTAATAAGAACTCTACTCAACAGCACATCTCACACATTCAAATATTACATGTCCGAGTGTTTACACTTACTACACAAGCTAAATTTTGGTAGGTAACTTACCTACAATGACATAAACCCGTGTACCAAATTTGGTTGCCTCTACTTTGTTAATTCCAGATATATAAATTTTTTTCTAAAGAAAACACAAAATTTTCCGGGAAAACCCCGGCGGATTTTCCTGGCTAACGAACTTGTCCAAGCCACTTGCAAAAGAAAGGTACTCACCAAGTTTTATCAAAATCGGTCCATTATTTTTTTAGTTATAGGTGTGACACATAAATAAATAAATAAATATATATATATATATATATATATATATATATATATATATATATATATATATATATATATATATATATATATATATATATATATATATATATATATATATATATATATATATATATATATATATGAAGTCTGCAACCGATCTTGGATTTGGGTTCCAGGGATCCAAAATTCAAAAATCGGGATCTCCTCATTAGTGAATTTTTTTAAAGAAAATTCACTAAAATGAGAATTGACAGAGACTAGAGAATGTTGCGTATGCTATTTAAAACAGGTGACTTGGTGACAACTGATGACATAACCAGAAATGCCATGACAAAGTAAATATTTCCATTAAAGTTAAAATCATCCAATGATAAATTTTCAAAACTGGAATAGGTCTAATTATTCATGGACAGTTAACTTAAAGTCTTGTTTATGGATGTTAATTACACTTGTTGATATTAAATCCATACATAAACATTTAATATACTTTATTATTTCACTAACTGAATAAACTATATAAAACAATCACAACAGTACACAATAGATAACTGACCGAGCGTGGAGAGACGTATCTTCACTGTGTCGGTTGGTAGCGAGGAGAGAGAGAGAGAGAGAGGTCGCCTGGTGTATCTTATATGCGTAGTTCTTGACAGCTTGCTGTCGAATAACGTAACGCAACGTTTAGCTGTCAAGAGAAACATAGAGTAGTGTTGACGGAAACACTGCGGTCGGAACCACCGCCACATTGTTCTTTAAGTTTATTGCTGCTATTATCAAAATTCTTAAAATGGAGAAAGGCTTTTTGAATGTTTTAAATATTTAGGATATGATAATGCTGCTCTATAATTGTTCATAAAGAACTGTTAAGATCTATTTTTTTTAAATTTAGTCTACCTTCAAGTTCATGCAAGTTACTACATCTCGTTCAAGATCTGGTTTACAGTCACTATTAAATTAACCTTATACAGTTTGGCCGCAGCCTAACTGTTTATTATGCTGTGGTTTGACTAACAGTGCACCTTTTTTGGCGAGGTGATACGTTTGAATTGTAGCATTTATAATGTGGCGGTCGGTCACAGATGGATAATTAAGGAGGCTAGCATATGATTGATGAATCTGGTCAGGAAGTGCCGGCTGCTATGGGCCGGGATGAGCAAAGGGTTGGCTGAGTTCGAAACGTATTCATAGATACGTATTCATGGCGACATAATTATAACACAAAAGTTACTGAATAAGTTTATGAGATAACCTAACGTATTCACCTTTTTTAACGTTTTTCATATAAAACATCATTAAAGACAGAACACAAATACAAAAAAAGCCAGACAGAGCCACGCGAAGTTCATGTGTCGGTCGCACCAAGCTAATTGCCTGTTTCTGTCTTACAAAACTTATTGCCCGTCTCTGCCGCCTCAAGCTAACTTCCTGTCCATATTTTTATCAACCCTTTTGCATACATAGCTCACTTACATGCTAAGTGCAATAAAACGAACGAATAGAACTTCCTTGGGTGCTAACACTATACATACAAATTTCACATTTCTCAGTTGCTCACGGTAGATGTTAGTCAGTTTTCTGGTACATGCCTTTATATCTAGATTTTTAAGTTTCAAGATCGGGTTATCTAAGTAAATGAGCTTTAGGAAATGTTAATCAGTACATAAATTATGGGAAAATAATAACCTCCAAAGGTTAAACATGTTCAGTCATTATATATTTAATTCGAAAAATAGCTATATACCTTATACACATCAAAATTAACGAAACTCTTTGTAATTTACAAGTCTTTAATAAATCCTTTTTTTTTATCTTCTGTTTCTTAAACGAATAACAAAATCTATTTTTTTGGCTTCAGCGTCTACAAGATCGAAGTAACACTAGGAGCTCATAATCTTAGCGACAAAGAAGCAACTCAGATAAAAGTTATAAGTACTGACTTCACTTTCCATGAAAATTGGGACGAATCTACTTATCAAAACGACGTTGGTATAATCAAGTTACCTTATCCTATAGTACCTAATAAGGCCATTCAAACTGTTAAACTACCAGCTGTTTTCAACAATTCATACGCCAATTGCACAGCCAATGTGACTGGCTGGGGTAAGACAGCAGATGTTCCTAGTAACAGGGGTTCCCAAGTTTTGCAGGTACTGCAGACGAGAGTTATGACCAACGAAGAATGCAAAGCGGTACCTAAATATGAAGCCATGATTGTGGACACTCATCTCTGTACAGACGGTAAAGGGGTAACAGGATTTTGTGACGGTGATTCTGGTGGCCCTTTAGTTATCAACGGGGTGCAGATAGGAATCGCCTCTTTCACTTACAAAAACTGCTCAGAGGCAAAACCATCCGTCTATACTAGAGTGACGAAATATATGGACTGGATTAAGCAGCATGCTGGTCTTAAGTGATATAAATTAGAGTTTTATTGTGAATAACATCTAATAGCTAGATTAGTACCTGACACATTTTTCCAATTATTATAAATAAAGATTTGTTTCTATGTTGCTTATTTAACGTTGCTTGACAAAGTCCCCAAAATCCAGAGTAGCTGATCCAAATGTAAGACGCTGAAAATGTAACTGGTAATTTTATTACTTATGATATTTCCTACCTTATACAATTACTTCATTATGAGCGGTTTTCGAAGCACTTAGCTCAGCTGTGAGAACCTCAGCTCTATGTGCAGAGTCACCACAACCCGCCACAATTATAATAATAAGTCCACTACATACTAAAAAGTCGGGACGCAGCAAGTGCGTTATGTTAGTATTTTCATAGACATTATTTGGCACCAAACATTTCTGAAATTAATCGTTTATAACTTTTCTTTCTTGTGAGACATACTTCTAAATTTCAGTACGTAGTTTACTTTTTATAACATAACCCTACGTACCAAATTCTTTTACCACAACTTCGTTATTTTCAGAGATAAAAAAGATTTTGAGTTATTGGTGTGTATATATATATATCTATATATATATATATATATATATATATATATATATATATATATATATATATATATATATATATATATATATATATATAGATATATATATATATATATATATATATATATATATATATATATATATATATATATATACAGGCTGGCCCACCACATACGCCACGGTCTCTCAAGTCTGTATTTTTGGTTATTTCTAATTTATTTTAAGCGTAGATTGTGTAGGGTGAAAAGGATTACAACCTAAAATTATTTTCAAATATACAGGCTGATCCAAAAAAGTGTGACACCTCAGAGTTATGTTTTTTATAGAACATCCGGTATTTAACAACGTTTTTGAATTATTTGGAAAAATTAGGTTGACTTACTCCAAGGATCCCTATATGTAGCTATTATAGTTTACCAGATATCTTTATTTTTGACGAATGTGAGGTTTTCGAAAAAAATATCTTATCTCCATTGTCAGATGATATCGTAGAAACAACTTACTAGCTTTTGATGGTAGATTTGGTACTTCATCAACTACTGTAGTCAATATTTCGCAATACTCTACAGGGCGTTCAAAAATTCAAGTTCTATAATCGGCACATTTAAAGCAGATTATTTCATTTATTTCCGATGGAACACCCTATATTCCTTTACTGCATTTCATGGAGAAAATAATTCCCTTTCATATGATACTAGGGTTGCCTTTACCCAAGTGCAGCGGTTCTGGCGTTATTCACACTTTTATTATTGTTTGCACATGCCAAGTTGATTATTGTGTTTATTTCAAAAGGAACACCCTGTATTTTATAGGCTTATCTAAAGCGATATTCGATGTCCTTAAAAACTACATGAGGCTTTCTTATGGCTAACTGTAACCGTTTTTGTATAGATAAGACTTTTTTCTTGAGAACAAATTCTCTGCATCGGATATTGAAATGAATGAAACGTACATGATTAGTTGATTGTACATATTCCTGTAACATTTGTCAATTTTTGTCAATTATTGTTTGTGATTACCTACTGCACAACTTATAATTCTTCAATTATATCGCTACTCTCTTTTGTAATTTTATCATTTCTAAACTTATTGTGTTTGAAATCAAAACGTATCCTATACAGGAACGAATCGATATAATAATAATAATAATAATAATAATAATAATAATAATAATAATAATAATAATAATATGTTTATTGTTCATTTCAACAAATACAGAATAATTCAAAAGTCGATTACATTACATAAAACTAATCTAAAAATAATTCTAATCTATTGTTAAAATCAAATTTAGGCCTTATTCTAATTTAAATTTAAATTTAATATCCGACAAAATGCTTTTAATGCGTGTACTGTAAACCCGTGCGGGTTTGTGTGTACACATTATTTATTTATGTCGCGGTAATGGAAGTTCGATATTATTTAAGGCACGTTTATAAGAGAAAAAACTATATCTATATAAAAAATAAAGAAAAATGTTAGTTTTAAAAATTATATAATATATAAGACGAGTTGAAGTGAATGAATGTAAAGAAGAGAAAAAATATATATACCAACACAAAAATAAACATTAAATAGTTTAACAATAAAATAGTGTTTCTTAAGCTTGTGAGAGTTTTTTGCGTAATTGATCCTTGTTTGTCTCGTACCACTTTTTAAAATAACCTACGTAATTTTTAAAAGTACTTTGTGTGCAGTGTGCTGGAATCTCATTGTAGATTAGTGGCCCCATGTATGAAATGTGCTGTTGTGAAAGATTCAAGGACCTAAAGGGAACTGTTACTTTGCTTGAGCTAATTGATCTTGTTGTAATAGAATGAGAGATAGGTGAATGATAAATGGGGAATTTTTTCATGAATTTAGCAACTGAGAGTATGAAGAGGTCTGACACTGTGAATATACCGCTATCCTGAAACACTTTTACACTAGGATATAATATTGTTCTATTCAGCATTGTCTTTATGATTCATTTTTGTGTTATGTTCAGGCATCTCTGGTGTACCTCGTATGCGTTTCCCCAGGCTATGATAGCATAGCTAAAGATTGACTGAACAATACAAATATAGACGCACTTTAGCCACTTCCACGATAAAATATGCTTTAATTGCTTAAATTTATAAACTGTTTTTCTTAGTTTGTTGTTTATATAATCTGTGTGAAAATTCCATTTCAACAGCTGATCAATAATGATACCTAAATATCGTGTGTTATCTGTACGTATTATTTTGTTAACGCAGGAGCAGTTATTTTTATTATAGCAGTCATAGTCATGTATAGTAATACCGTTCATATCTGGTATTTGTGACAATCTAGGAGCAAATGTTATAAATGTTGTTTTCTTAAGATTTAAAGTCAACAGATTGGAGTCGAGCCATGACTTTACCGCCATAATACCCTCAGCTGCTGTTTCTTTTACAGTTTCCCAGTTAGATTCTTGAAAAAGTAACACCGTGTCATCCGCGTAGCATACAATTTTTCCAGGAATGTTAACACTTAGCAAATCGTTTAGATATACAAGAAACAAAATAGGACCATTACCAATTGTGAATTTCATAAAAAATGTTTACTTACGTCAGGAGTTTACGCACACTAGCATGAAATCATCCATCCAGAAGAAGTTTGTGGTTGCTGAGCTAGTGGATCTGGCACTTCTGCACCTGAGTTAATATTTCGTAGGTGTTCATTACTTTGGCAGAGGTGCAATTTTGTAAGGTCTCAAGCTGACAATGTTCAACTCGTGGGCGATTATTGCATATAACCGCGTCTTCTATAGAGGGGCACCTCTCTTGGGTCCACAAGCTTGAAGAGGGTATTTCTAAATAGTATGAGCTAGGTAGTACCAGGAGAATATAATGTTGTGGTATTGGATAAACACGAAAATGATAGCCAGGATTGGGATGTAGGATAGGAACTTTTAAAAGGCATACAATCGTATCCTTAACCGATAAGATATGAAATTTGGTAAATTCTACCACTTTAAAAACATGATTTTTGTCAAAGTCGATCAATTCATTTCTGTCATGACTTAACTTTAAGTAATCAATAATATCTAGCAAATCACTAGTGGTAAAGAGCTCTATATTAGTAATTTCGTTAAAACTTAAAGAAATAGTTCTTTGAATTATCTCTATAGTATGGATAAATTTAACAGCTTCGTGAATTTGAAAATGAATTTTACTCGACATTTTGATTAATAATTTTTTGATCCTTTTCGTACCTTGGTGTAATTATATTAGCACATGAATTTAAATTATCAATTTGGGTAATTATATTTTCTTGATTTTGGAAAAGGTTATCTAAATTTTTATTGATTTCTTTTAAGTCTTCTTGGTCGAGATTTCCTGTTCTAATTTTAATTTAAGATGCTGCTCCGTTTATTAATCCGCGTTTAGTTCTGTGCATTGATAGTTTTTGTACTTCATTATTTAATCGTGACCAATGATCATCTAAAATTATTAAATATCGTTCGTTAGTTGCAGATATTTGTCCCGAGTTTAAAAATTTAGAATTTTTTAATAATATGTTATAAATAATTTCTATATTGGTAATATTAAAATAAAAATAAAATGTATGGTAATGTTTGAGTGTTTTTGCTATGCCTAAATATTCTTTAAATATCCGTTAGTTTTTATCGGTGTTATTTGAAGTGGATGGACCAGGTTGAGGGTCATCGTTGTTTGTAGTAGTACCTAGTAGCTTTGTCCTGTACCGAAAAAGTCGTTCTTGCTCTTTTTATGTTAGAAACGTGAGCTTTTGGTTTGGGTTTCTAAAATGTAATAATATTATGTTTTTGTTTAGGATGTGATCGTAATTAATAAAGAGGATTTGTTTTTCTTACTTTTGGTACTCTAATAGCTAGTTGTGTTGTTTCTCGTAAATCTGGTGTCGTTTGTCTGTCCGCATTTGTTTTAGAAATTTTTTTCTCCACTTACGGTTTGTTTTTTATATACAGTGTCGAAGAAAGTCATTACTTCTTTGAGCCTATTGTTATCGTATTCCTCGTAAAGGGTAGTTTCAAGTGTAACTGTTGGTACGTCCTCGTAGGAGCCGTATAGTAATGTAAAAGGTGAATAGCCAGTTGTCGAATGAATAGACTGGTTGTTAATTAGGGTTGCTGTTATCATTAGGGTTGCAGGCCTCTCTTGTGGGTTTTGTAATTTAAGAATTCGCAATTTTTCTACGAGAGTTTAGCGCAGTCACTCTATTGGTGAATTTGAGTTAAGATTTTGGGGGTTGTTATGTGAAGATTAATATTAAATAAATTACAGTATTCTTTAAGGGTAGTATTTGAAAAATTTTGGCCAGCGTCGGCTACTATTTTTAGGGGATGATTATGATGGGAAAAATAGTGTCTAAGTTTATTTAACACAGTTATTGCGGATCCATCAGTAATATAATATGCCTGCGCATATTTGGATAATAAATCTATGATAGTTAAGAATTTGCAATTATCGAAACTAAAGGTGTCAATGTGTATCACTTCAAAAGGGCGTTTAGCTAGAAGGGGGCCTAAAAATGGTGGTTTGTAGAGATTTCTTTTGTATATCGTCTGAAGGCAAATTGAGCATTTATTAATAAAAGGGTTTACATAATTTTTCATGTTAGGCCAAAAATATTTTTATTTTAAATGTTAATATGTTTCGTTAATGCCATTGTGGTTTCGTGTGTCGTATTCGTCTATAATTTGTTGTTGGGTTTCTTGTTTTCCAACGTCTTCGAAAAATTCGTCAGATTTTATTATTTTAACAGAACTATTAAATAATGTAGAAGAAACAGCAGTGAAATATTTGAATAGTCTATCATGTTTACAGTAAATTCCGTAAGTGAATTTTGGATCAATAAATTGTTTCAAAAAGTCATTTATTTGTCTTAATTCGTAATTGAGTTGAACCTTTGCATGTCTTGTTTGAAACTTGAATATTTTTCATTTGCGTGTGTCATATTTTGGTCCGTAATCTAAAATTATTCGTCTAGAAAAATAATTGACTGGATTTTCTGATATAGGTATTTTGAAGACTGGATTTTCTGCCGACGACTGTTATGTCTTTGAGTCATTGCGTTCAGGTAGGTCATTACTCTTGCTGGTAGATGCATTATTTGCATCGTTTTATAGTTCGTTAATTATTGCTCTTTCTCTGTCTTCGTCAGGGTCTACGTTATTAATGATTGATTCTAGTGTCAAAGTCGTCTTCGATCGCGTTAATTTCAATTCGCGATAAGGCATCAGCCACTACGTTATCTTTGCCTTTTTTTTGTATTTTATATCGTAATTGAATGGAAAATAGCCAAACAAGGGGCTTGTGGTCAGTTTCTATAACACATTTTTCCAAAGAGATAAGGTCTAAAATGTTTTGTATTTTCTACTATGGATAATAACTCTTTTTCAACGGTCGAATAATTTCTCTCGGCTGAATTTAATGTTCTTGAGTAAAACGCAACGGGTTTATTATTTTGTGATAATACTCCACATATAGGTATACTGCTTGCGTCAGTGGTTAAATGAAATTGTTTAGAAAAGTCAGGGTAGGTCCGGACAGGAGAATTTGTAATTAATTCTTTTATTTTTGAAATGCGTCAACATATTGCGGGTCGTGAATATTGGTATCCTCTTTTAAATATTTATTGATGGGGAATACTACTTTAGCGTAATTTGGCATAAAGCGACTATAAAAGCCTGTTAATCCTAAACATGCTCTTATTTCTTTACTTGTCTTTGGTATTTGATAATTTTGAATGGCAGTTATTTTTGATGGGTTCGGTTTGATTCCTCATACAGTGACCACATGGCCTAAAAACTCAACTTCTTTACGCAAAAATTCTGACTTATCTAACTGAATTTTTAGATTACACTCTTTTAACTTATCAAATATATTTTTTACGTGACAAAAGTGTTCTTGGAGACATTTTGAGAAGATAACAATGTCGTCCATATATACGAAACAAAACTTTTATAAATATGGCCTTAATATATTATCTATTAGGCGTGAAAAGGTACTGGGAGCCCACTTGAATCCGAACTGCGTGCGGACCCATTCATAATGGCTATTATTTACCGAGAATGCTGTTTTTTCGATACTGCCAGGATCCATTTCAATTTGATGGAATCCTTGTGCTAGGTCGAGAGTCGTGAAATAGGAGCAGCGTCCTAAATTATCTCCGATTTTTTCTATACGAGGTAATGGGTACTTGTCATCAATCGTTTTTTCGTTAAGTTTACGGTGATCGACTACTAAGCGCCATTTCTTTTTTTTTCCAGAAGCGTCTTGGTGTCTTCATGATAAGAAAATGTCATTATACTTTCGACACAAATTAAGCAGTTTTTCATATTATTTAAATGATGTGTTCTTAAAGCTTTTGTTGCATCAAAATATTTTGAAATTTTAGGTAGTTCGTCAGAGTAATTTTGTAATGGATCGACATCTATTTGTTCTTGTAAATGTATTTCTGCAAGTTTTGAATTTGGATTTTTCTTTATTGTGGGCACTCTACAACATCTGTCTTTTGCTTCAGCTATTAACTCGTAAATTAAGACATTTGTTTCTTCTATAGGTGGTAAAACTACTATGCCTTTTCATATATTTACAGGGACTGATACATAATTTTCGCAAATTTGTTTGAAATGTGTAAAATTCAGTGGATTAATTTCAAGGTAAAATGGTATTTTTTTATTTCCTGGAGTTAAAATTTGTTTACTATAATCGATATTTCCCTTTAATTTTGTAAGATGAGCTGACCCTATAAGCACGTCATATCGATAGTGCCATTGCATGACACGCATTGGAAATTGGTAATTAATATTAAATTCTTGTAAAATAGGATACCTTACGTTGTCTTCACCATGGGTTACTTGATTGACTGATTTCATTGGAAATCGTCCTTATAATTATTTTTTTGAAATAACTCGTAAGCCGGTCCTGGATTTATGATACTATCTGACGCTCCGGAGTCAATCAGTACTATTAAATTTAGACTTGGTATAACAAAAAATGATAATTTAGCGGTATTAACAACATTATTTATATCTAAATAGATTAGTTTTCCGATGCTGTTTTGTGAAAATCCCAATTTGGATTGGTGTTGTAATATGTCAACGTTTAAGTTGGTTCAGGAAATTCTAGTGACTCTACAGTTTCGTCAGAGGGTTGGTCATCATAAGGGCATTTGTCAGAATGATCTAGTTATAGGTCCTCTTGGTTAAAGAGTTCTTGATGTTGAAACGTGGGCCTAGATTGGGGTATAAAGTGGTTTCTTTGGGGCATTTGTCGTGTATTTCTTAACAAAGCTTGGTTGCTTATTGAGATGGGTGTCGTTTCTCTACTTAATTGAGTTGGAGCGTGTTGTATATTTCTATTAAATTTTTTAACGGGTCTTATGTTAGAAATTGGCTAAGAAGGAAACGGTTGCCTTGGTTGTGTGATTTGTTGTGGTATTTGTTGTGGTTTGTTGTAAATTTGAAGAAATGTTGGAAATATTGGTTTTTGGATATATGTATGTCTAGGTTGTACAGGTGTGTTGTGAGTTAACTTCGTATTGTTTTTGTTTCTCAGGCTATTAATGAAATTCGACTGTATAATCTCGTTAGCTATCCTATTATATTCTAACATAAGTGAATCAAGAGTATTAACACTAACTAATCTAAGATGTGAAAAGTAAGGTTCTACTACACCCGCTTTAAATGCTGCCACTGCATTTTGTTGGTAAAATTATTTTTTGTAAATTTTTACATCGTTAACTAAATCTTGTATATCTACATGTCCATTAAGATTTTTAATTTTTTTTAACTGAATCGAAATGCTCCTGAATAGTTTGTGATTTAGTCATAAAGCTAGTATTTAAATCATTGAATAAAAGATTTTCTGAACGGGCGTCTGAAAACTGATTTTTCAAAGCAGTTTTTTTTTATTTTGCCATGTATGGTTTTCTAAACTAATTAATACGTCACGAGCGTTACCAGTGATTTTAGCTTTTATAAATTCTAGTAACATTCGATTTGCGTGTGGTTCGGCTTCTGGCCTTCTATAACTAGTAATATAAAGTTCGCACTGTTTGATAAAATAAGCAAGATGCTTCTGTCCATCGGAATATTCGGGGATTATGATAGCAGCTTATAAAAATTCGGCAATGTGATTATTTGCCATTTCTAAATTAATTATACTTAATTGATTAAAATTGTCTTCTTCTAATTCTAATATAAGTTCTCTTTTCCTAATAGGCGATCTGTCTTTTATCATTAGCCAGAATACCTGAACAAGTAATGGTTGGTAAGGATTACAGGGTGAATTGAAAAATAGAGCGCGAATAAGAATTATTGAACAAAATTATGTAAGGTATAAATGTAAAATAGATACGATATGAATGTACAGATAAAAATATTGGAGGAAACTTACAGAAAGCTTATGGGTACTTCTGCTATTGGGTTCGCGCTGATTTCCCTCTGGCAGTGTAGACTGATTTGCATCAGCTGTGGATGTTCGATGTTGCACACAAACTTTTAGAAAAAAAATTAATTTTACGAAGATTTAAAGCTTGCAAAAATTAGGCCTCGTTGTTCAATACTGTTCACTAGCAGCGCCAATTACGGTTTTTCGTAAGCGATTGTCCGAAAAAAAATATTTATTTATTTAAGTGGTACAATTATTGCAGTCTAAAATCTATTATAAAAATTTGTGATTCAAAACAACATGTGAACAAGTAACGTTACAGCGAATGTTCTAAAGAATTAACATAAATGCAAACGTCTTAATCAGCACTCTTGCACAAGTCACTAAACTTATGATGCATGGTTTCCGGGTTCGTCCTATTTTGTATGATGTTGAGAATATACAGGGATGTAACTAACTATATATATATATATATATATATATATATATATATATATATATATATATATATATATATATATATATATATATATATATATATATATATATATATATATATATATATGCATACAGGTTTAGGTAGAATGACGTATCCGGTTTTATACTACATTTATTCCATAATATGATTTAGATTTAGATTCAAACCAAGTCGCCATGCGTCCTCGATAAATGGCAATTTATGGCAGTTGTCAAACAGTTGTGAGAAAGGTCAGTTTAATTATGAAAATGGATCGTTGGTCCAATATTCGACATTCTTTTGCTGTTGAAGCTTATTTCAAGCATAGCAATTCTATTGTAACCACCCGGCGTCTATTTCGCTGTCATTTTCCTTTAAATCGACGTGATCCAATTCCTACTAGAGTAACAATCGAAAAATGGGTACACAAGTTTCGCAGTACTGTTGCAGCCGCCAGACAAAACCAAAAGGAAGAACTCGTTGTGTTAAAACACCGGAAAATGCTGAAGGAATAAGAGCAACTGTGCTAGAAAGTCTTAAACGATCGACTAAACGACAAGCATTAGCGCTTAATATTTCGAACAAAAGTTTTCGCCGATGTCTTAAAGACTTCCATAAGCACACTTGGAATGAACCCAAATCATCGGAACACATTAAAAAACCTGACAATCGTTTCATTAACCAACTTAAAGTTATTAGAGGATGAATAATTCTAAATATCTTACCTCGATAGCTCTGTTTATATTCTTGTGCAGGTAGTCAGCCTATGGGGGCCATTCAACAAACCAAAAATTAAAATATTTCGTTCGGCAGAAATACCTCAATTATTTTATTTCCTATAGAACGTATTTCTGTCGGTCTTTCTCGTAAAGTGGTCAATCAATAAACTTTCCATAGGCAGCGGAGCCGAATTAATATAAATTTTATTATTATTATTATTATATTTAGCAATATATATATATATATATATATATATATATATATATATATATATATATATATATATATATATATATATATATATACACATATATATATATATATATATATATATATATATATATATATATATATATATATATAACTAATATTATTGATTACTGATAATACCTTTTTTAAACAATCAATATTCAATAACAGAGAACTTTATTTTTTAAGATGTTTACAGTACAGATCCTAGATTCTAACTAACTAAAACTTACAGTAAATTATGTACATAGAAGGAGAATGAAATATAATATTTTATGCAAGATTGCTATAACGTCTGCGACAATAACAACCATGCCGTGAGAACGCTGATTCACACAGTTTTTATGTAACGGACTATTACAGTTGGTGATATAACTCCCCCATCCTTAGAACGAAGCTCCTCCTGGAAGCTGAGTTGTTGACCTGCCGGGTGCCGGTTGAATTCCTGGTTCATCAGCTGACACCTGTTTATTTTTGTGAGCCTGAAACCACTTCACGAAAAAATAGATAATCAAAATTAAGAACACAATGTAAAGCACCATTGTCCATAAACTAGGGGTGTAATAATTTGGGTTCAACTCTCCTGAAATGGGTATAATGGGATGTGCTAAAATGTCTTTCAGGTTGAGGGTCTTCAAGTCGATCTTGAGTGTGGGTATATTCTCTTCTTTTAATTTTACTGACAACTCGTTAAATAGCAACGGTTTTCCAAATGTTTTCTCCAGGAACGCTAATTCTTGTTGTCTGAAGAATATCTTGCAACCCTTTTCCTTCAGCAAGTAGATTCCCTTAAGTTTTCTGGTGACTGTTTCTTTTTGGCAATTAATTTCTAGAGTTTCTTCTGTAGTAAATACTGCCAAATATTGGTTTATTTCAGGAATGATTTCGATGTTGTTGCTTTTTATGTCCAGTTTGATGAACTGGCATTGAGAAGAGGTTTCTGTGGTGAGCACTTGTTCTTCGCATAAGGCCCTATGTTTAATTTGTATTTTATTCGAGCAGTGAAATATTTCACCTTCGGTACATATGTCACTGAGAGCCTTTACAATTTTATTATTGGGGTTTTTAATTGATTTCAATAAATATTTAACATCAGGAATTATTTTTAGGAATTGTGATTCATATTTTGTTGGAATTGGGAGTAAATAGTAAAGTTCAAATGTTTCCTCATAGTCAATAGGTACAGAAAGAAAATAGTGTAATTTTCATAATGACTTCAAAATTTAATATGTTTTCGTATTTTAATTCATAAGGAAATTTTTCGTTATAAAATGAGGATATCTTTTGTAACTCTAAAAATAAATCATGAGGTTTCATTACGCTAGGATGAATAGTGTTGAGTTTACAAAAAGTGAGAGAATTTTCAATATCTTGTAGTAAATTAAATATAATGTTGTACAGCATGATTAATTGATTATACAAGTCTTTAGCAAAAAGAACATTTTGATGTGTAGCCACACCTTTAATTATTTCATTTAATTGGAGTATTCTTGATTTTAATAAAATCTGATTATGCCTAATATTGTGATTTTGGAAGGTATTTCTTGTCGAAATACTCATTGGTGTAGGTTTAAAATAATTCCTGTTTTCGTTACCTCTAAAAACATTTGAATTTTGATTTGGAAATTGGTTTCCTCTAGGGAAATTTGGTATATTGTTAAAATGTTGCCTTTGGTTAAAATGAGCTTGAGAGTTATGAGGATAATTTGTTAATTGAGGTGGCAAATTTTGCATCCATGGTTTGTAATTAGTATTTTGATTATTTTGATATCTAAATTTTGGACGTATATTCGGTTTTTCAGCCTTGTTAATTTCTAATTGAAAATCATTGGTTAACATATTTAAAGCCGTATTTAAATCTATAGGATTTTTAGTCCTCATAAGAGATCCAATCGGTTCTTTTAAACCACGTAATAATATGCGGAGTGCAAATTTACGGAAATAACCTACTAAGATATTTGCCTCGATATCAGTACAATGTGTAGTTAAATATGCAGTTTGTAAATTAAGTAAATGTTGTAAACGGTTATAAAAATCAAACGGCGTTTCATTGTGCGCCTGTTTGCCTTCAGTCATTTCAATATTTAAACTATAACAGTCTCTTTTATCTGCGTACGTGCATAACAGAGCACTTTTTAAATCTGCCCAATTTTCGACAGCACAGGAGGAGATATTTATAGCAGCTTCTCCCTTGATTTTTGACAAAATGCTAGACATCAAATATTCATTTTGAAAGTCCTCAACATTTTCTAAATTATAAAATTTATTAACTAATTTTTCTGCGATGTTTATAAATCGCGGTAATAATTCTGTTTCTCCGCTAAATTCAGGTAACATGTTAAGATACTCTGACCTTAGAGCAGGAGTTTCATTTTGATTTACTGCCATTTTAATTATATTTAATTGATTGGTTATTTGTGATTTATTGGAATTTATAGTTAATTTACTTTGATTTTTTCCTATATCTAATGAGCTAGAATCAGAATCCGAACTATCGGAGTTATAATGAGAATTAGGCTCCCTATAAGACATAAAGGTACTTACAGCAAAATAATCAATACTGCCATAGGTCCTGATATTCTTTCAGCACACACAGGAGTATCTTCTCAGAACTGGTTCGTTTGTTGCTCGATGCACTGGAACACTTGTTACTGAGTCTCTAACACTTCACTTAGCTACTCAATCCACCAAGTGTGTTAGAAAGTTCGATAGCTAATTAATCATAAAAACGAATCAAATATTATCAATATATTCGATTAGCTATACTACCGACTGCGTCACTAATATTATTGATTACTGATAATACCTTTTTTAAACAATCAATATTCAATAACAGAGAACTTTATTCTTTAAGATGTTTACAGTACAGATCCTAGATTCTAACTAACTAAAACTTACAGTAAATTATGTATATAGAAGGAGAATGAAATATAATATTTTATGCAAGATTGCTATAACGTCTGCGACAATAACAACCATGCCGTGAGAACGCTGATTCACACAGTTTTTATGTAACGGACTATTACAGTTGGTGATATACCTTATATATATATATATATATATATATATATATATATATATATATATATATATATATATATATATATATATATATATATATATATATATATATATATATATATATATATATATATATTTGTGTGTGTGTATATATACTTTCGAAAGCGTTTAGCTGTCCTGCTGATCTAACATTTTTGATTAATTTTATATTCTCCTTATCTACGTGGTGATTATTGTCCCAAATATGTCGGGCAACGGAAGATCTATCTATAGTACCATATATTAGCTGTGCTAAGTGTTCTTTACATCTAATTTGAATATATCTTCTTGTTTGTCCGACGTATTTAAGATCTCAATCTTTACAACTTATTTCATAAATTCCTGACATTTTAGCGGTACTATCCTTGTCTTTTGGGTTACCTAGCAAGTTTTTTAAAGTATTTTTTGTCGAAAAGGTTACTTACAAATTAGCTTTCCTAAAAATGCCATCTACACCCCTCGTGTTTCACGGTTCTAATGGTAGGGAAGCAAAGTTTTGTATCCGTTATATTTCTCTACGTTCTTAATATATCCTAATTATCTGCTATATCTATCTTCAATTCTAAAGTTTCTTTATTTGTGATAACTGGCACATCTAGAACGGGTAGTTTATTATTAATTTCCAATCCGCGGATAAAGAGTCAAATTTACTGTTCAATCTGGCAATAAAATCGTCTATTTTGTGTCTATGTTTGTGTTGAAAACTGCGAAAATATTATCCACATAACGAAATCCACATACTCTAGGAAAATACTCGCTTTCGCTTTCAAGATCCGTTTCAAATTAACTCATGAAAATGTCCGCAATAAATGGAGATAAGGGATTGCCCATTGCAGTACCTTGGGTTGTTCAAAAAACTCTTTGCTGAATTGAAAAATATTTTGTTTATTACAAAGATTTGTTAAAGTTAAATATTCTTCGCAGACATCTTCATTTATGTTATTCATTTCTAACAACTGTCCTAAATATGTTAAGGTTTGTTTCGTGGGGACGCTAGGAAACAAAGACGTTACTTACATCAAGTTAAACCAAAACCTTGCCTACAACCACTTTAACATATTTAATTGTATTAATAAAATCAAGTGAATTTTTTAGTGAGATAATATTTTGTTTGACGGGGAAGGCTTTAAACTCACTTTTCAACCACTTCGCTAAATTGTATGTCGGGGAATCTATAGCTGAATCAATAGGTCTCATCGATTTTCCCGGTTTATAGATTTTTGGTAGACAATTTTTTTGGGGAGTCTTGTTATAAAGTTGTGACAACTCTTCAAACTATTTTTAACGTCCGAAATAACTTTTTGTATGGGGTTTTTAGTTACGTTTTTATACGGCCCTGTCTTTATTGCGTTATAAACTCTTAAAAAAATCTTTAAATCGTTTTTGTCCAACATGACAACCTTATTACCTTTATCTGATTTAACATAAAAACAATATTTCTTTCACGATCGCCTAGCAATTTTCATTTGAATAAAACTTTGGTTTTCACTGGACCTATTTTCTTTCACTTTTTTAAATTTTGTTTTTACATGCCTCTCGAACAAAGTTTTTTGAAGATTCAGTTATTTTTTTAATTCCTGTTTCAATACTAGCAATGACTTCTACTATGTTATTTTTTGTGTGACTGTAAACCAAATCTCAAACCGCTTTTTAGGAGGTCGAACTCATTTTTATTAAGCGACTGCGAAGAAAGATTTTCTACGAGGTCAATTTTCTGGGGAACTGGTTTTTCGTTTTAGTGAATTTTTATTTTAAAAAAATCACTAATAGAGAGGTATCGATGATGAGACTTTGCAAAAAATTTTTCAAATGAGCGCGAATTAGGACCCCTAGAACCCATATCCGGGGTCAGTTTGAATTTTTATATATATATATATATATATATATATATATATATATATATATATATATATATATGTATGTATATATATATATATATATATATATATATATATATATATATATATATATATATATGTATATATATATATATATATATATATATATATATATATATATATATATATATATATATATATATATATATATATGTATGTATCCGTCTGATAACTCAAAAAATAATTAACCGATTTTGATGAAACTCGGCAAGTGCCTTTCTTTTATTAATGGCTTGGATGAGTTCGTTGGCCAGGAAAATCGGACGGGGTTTTCCGAGAAAATTGAGCTATTCAAATTTGAAACATTTATGTTTAAATCATAGATCAAGTATGTGGTTGCTGTTGGTTAGTCAATGACAGCTGCTATTATTGTCATTGACTCATGAAATTCATTTTTTAAGTTTCAGAGAAATGTCAATAATACTGAATTCACTGATTGTTAATCATTGGCAGCATTTACGATTATATATAAGCCTATTGTAATTTATCATCATTTATCACCTCTGTACTATAATTATTTTTTCCCTTACAACTCGCATCGTTTTTAGTCAATTGTTGTTATTAATAGTCAATAGTTTCTTCCCAAAATTTGCTCTTACCGAACACACACGGCTTCCATTGACTTCTGCTTCTGCCGCTGTTACAGTCTTTTTAGGGGTCCAGTTGTAACCATTCATGCAGCCAGTGTTGCCAGTTTAAGTATAAATAGTGTAGTACCTCTTAGTTTGTGTACACTCCATTTGCTTTTTATATTTCTTCTTTGCTGCACATATCAAGACAAATTATGTTGTTAGTTTATATACAGTGTGGTCTAGAAGTAATTGTACACAGAGCAGCAGTGGAAATTCAACCAAATTTACCTCAGTCCAAAAGTCAACATTAAAAGAGATATGGGATATATGTTTTAGTGAATTTTTATTTAAAAAAATTCACTTATAGAGAGGTATCGATGATGAGACTTTGCAAATTTTTTTTCAAATGAGCACGAACTAGGACCGCTAGAACCGATATCCGGGGTCAGTTTCAATTTATATATATATATATATATATATATATATATATATATATATATATATATATATATATATATATATATATATATATATATATATATATATATATATATATATATATATATATATATATATATATATATATATATATATATATATATATATATATATATATATATATATATATCCAACCGATAACTCAAAAAATAATGAACAGGGTTTTCCGGGCAAATTTTGAGTTTTCTTTCGAAAAATAATTTTTTCTGCGAAAATTATAAAGCTGTTTTAATTAAATTTATTAGATGTGTTTCCTTGGAAGAGACCTTACTACATACCAAAATTCAACTTTCTAAGTTGATAGAAAATTGATTTATTCAAATTTTTAATTTTCTTTCGAAAAAAATTTTTTTCTCCGAATATTACAAAGTTATTTTAATGAAGTTTGGTGGATATATTTCCTTGCAAAAGGCCTTACTACATACCAAAAATAAACTTTCTAAACTTATAAAAAATTGAGTTATTCAAGTTTTAAACATTTAATAAAAATTCACTACCATAACGCACTTGCTGCGTCCCGAACTTTTTTAATTTGGCATTTGGCATGTAGTATGGTATGTTTAGTATAGTATGTTTATTGATTTAAATTTTCCAGTATGTTCCACAAATTAGGAGTTAACACAATTTTATTTTATGTTCCCAACTAAACCGCCGCATATGACAAGTTTATTCATTGACCACTTTATGAGAAAGGCCGACAGAAATACGTTCGATAGATAATAAAAGATTTCAGGTATTTCCGCCAAACTAAATATGTTAATTTTTGTTTTGTCGAACCGCCTTCAATTGTTATAGACCGACTAACTGCACAAGAATATAAACAGAGTTATAGATGTAAGATATTTAGAATTATTTATCCTCTGATGCCGCTAACTTGGTTAGTGAAACGATCGTCAGGCTTCTTTAAAATGTGTTGTGGTGATTTGGGTCTTCCAAGTGCACTTATCAGTGTTCATCACAGATTCCAATCTTTACTCAGTTAATTACATTTCCATCTCTACGAAATTCAAGTCGTACAAAGACTTTTGCCCCGAGATATTGAATTACGTCTTGACTTTTGCGAGCATTTCGAAGGGATAATTATTGCTGAAAACCCGAATATCACCGATTGCTTCCTGATGTCAGACGAAGCTCATTTTACTTGTCAGCTTTTATTAACAAACCGAACAGATTGGCGATAAAAGACATTCTGACTGTGTCTTTTCATGGCCAGTTTTCCAAGTCCAGTTTTTCAAGAAATCTCATAAACTCCACATTGATGACTTTCTCCATAATTTTTAATATGACTGTCTGCCATGAATTGTATATTCTATTCTGCAACGCAAATCACCAACCTTTGTTGAAATTGAACTGCATGTTTGATACATTTCTACTGGACCATCTTCGACTTTCTAAAAAATGAATGATAGTACCGCGATATGGTTTCATCTTTTATAGATGTAACTTGTATTAGGAGAATTATTTGTTTAGAGATCTGTGATTCAGAACAATCTGTATATCTTGATATTTTTCAGAAAAAAATATCACAAATCATAATATATGCATCTGTGCGCCAAAGATAAATACTATTAACGATAAAACAAGATAAAAGGGCGAGTACTTCACAGTTACATATAATACTTTTATGGTATCAGATAAAATGTTATCATTTCGCGGGTAAACATAATATAAGACAAATAATATAATTTAATCCTAAAATCTTCTAGTATGCAGTGGCTTTAGTGTAAACAGTAAAAATGAAGTTTCTGGTATTTGTTTTCCTGATTTTAAGTTATGCTTACAGCGCTTCAGTTTATGAGGTAAGAAGAGATTCATTAGCTACAAGTAGCTGCGAAGTTTATAATTGCCATTTTCGAATTCAAATTAATAAAGGGTTTTAGAAAATGAACCACATGACTTATATCCGTAAAATTTCTTCTTATTTTCTTGCTTCTGTATACAGACAGTTTGCAAAATGTATCAGGAAACTTTGAGGGATGTTTCTCCATGATAATTTAAAGGTGGTAAGATGATAAACAAACTTCTAAATCTCAATATTTTCTAGTTTATAACTTATTGAAATAAAATATTTATTGTTTTTAACATACTACAGTTAATCGTTTACCGATCGAATTGAGATTCAGCACAAAGGTTAAACTTAATAGATATTACCGTCTTGTTATCTTCTTGTAAATTATTCAGAAATACAAACTAAAGGTAACTAGTACGTTTTAGAAATATATCGTTAACCATGAAACAATAATTAGGTAAATGTTTCAGAATTACAAAATATGTATTGCAATTTTGAAACATCATTAGGGGCTAGTATGCGAAGTTTCGAAAATATCGTAACATTTGAAAATTGTTTTAGGCTGATGGTGTTTGCTAAAATGAAAGCTTCTGTTGCAACATTGCGCAAGCCTTTTTAAACAAATTTTTGTATTTGTTATATCTATAAAATATACAGCGACGACCGCAGTTTTGGAATAAAATTCATAATTCGAAGAGAAATGTTTTTTATGAAAAACGCTCGGACACGTTAGCCAAATTTTTTTGTTTCACACTTTGTAGTATTAGTTTGTAATTTCACCCCTCACCATTTCACCCCCACCCCTTGTTTATGTTTTTTTTCAGCAACACAGCAACCCATCACTTTTCGACGGAAATTCAAAAAGCATATATTTTTTTTTATGATCGTACCAAAAATGTGGGTCCAAAAGTCAAAGGCCGCTACACAGGCCGGACATTTAATGACTGACTATAAAACTTAAACCGTTTCTGTTACGTTTTTGTATTTATTTATCATATATATATATATATATATATATATATATATATATATATATATATATATATATATATATATATATATATAATGTGGAGCGCAGTTATGGAATAAAATTCATAATTCGAACATAAATATTTTTTTATGAAAAACGCACGGACACGTCAACTATTTTTTTTTGTTTCACACCTTCTAGTATTAGTTTGTAATTTTCACTTCGCACCATTTCAACCACCCCCTTGTTTATGTTTTTCAGCAACACAGGAACCCCATCATTTTTCAAAGAGCATATTTTTTTATGGATGTACCAAAAATGTGGGTCCAAAAGTCATAGGCCGCTACACAGGGTGGAAATTTAATGACTGACTATAAAACTTAAACCGTTTATTCTGAATTTCACAGTTATTAAATAGTCCATGATAATGACTAATGTTTGCATGCCGCGAGTTAACTTTCTGGTTAACACGATTGTTTTTTTTTAACAATTTTATTTTACTATTGCAAAAATACACTAAGTTATACATATAAAATACAAATAATAAAATACTGATATCAATATAAATCTAATATAAAATTACGTAGCACGAAATTACTCAGACTAAACTGCGACGAGAAGTGCACGACGGGTTTTCGGGCCATTCCCTTTTATATAACTATTGATGAAGCGTCGATTGTTCTTGGATGCGGGTGCCTGTCTCTGCATAAGCTGTTCCATTGTTCATTGATAGCTTAGTTGGACCAGCTCCGTCGTATATCCATGAGAATGCTACCTTTGCGGTGTTATTGTATATTGTCTTACACTGTATTACTTTGTCTTAATAGGCTATTGTTCCCGAGGCTGCTATCCCCTCCCACTTATAGAGGAACAAAGCATTTGGTTCGTTCCGGATTTTCATGGGAAATCCAGTTTGAGTGCTTTCAGTAGTGCCTAGGTCGGTAGGTCGGTCGGTCGGTCGGTAGGTCGTTCGGTTGGTTAGTTAGTTAGTTAGTTAGAAATTCTTATCGTTGATTATTAATTGACATTTTGGTTTCAAAGTTACTAATTTTGGGCCAGTTATTATTTTGGTTTTTTCTTGCTCCTCGCAGCTTATTCTAAGTTTGGTCTCTTCAGGTGTTACCATTTTATACTTGGGTATTCCCATATCTTAAAGTGTTTGTTTTATTAATCTTGGCCAATTCTTGAATACAATTATTGATTGGGTTTTGAAATTTGATGAATTTGATTTCACAAGGGTTGTTTTCATTGAATACTGTTGGGTTGCCGTCTTCACAAAAGTATAGCTGGTCTTTTAAATTTTGGCATTGGTTGTTTGTATATACATATTGTTTGCTACCTAGAGTAAGCTTTGGTTCTGGGTATAATCATTTTTAATACGTCAGGACTTTTAGGAACAAGTAATGTATATAATTGGTAATACGTATAATCTAATTTGTCAATTAAATGTACATCTATTTGAAATATAATTTTGTAATTAATTTGGTCTGTTTTTAATTTAAATATTTTCTCCTAAAGTGGAATATACTCTCTGGTAACGAGGCGTGACTTAGTGATATGGTTTTGGATATTATTTAATTCATTTATTATGAATATTGGCTTTAATATTGCTGTATAAGTATTTAATTTTGAAAAGGTAATGACATTTTATGTTGTTAATACTATTTCCTGAATGTTACTTAATAGCTAGCTTATTTGTGTTAAACGTTCTAAATGTTGTACTCTATGTAAATTTTTTAATCGTACTATTCGGTAAATGTTCTGCAACATACTTGTGCTGATAAATCCTCCTACAATTTCCGTACATGTCTTTATTACAGACTGGGATTATATTACTGTTTTTATAACTATGATATTCACTGACTGCATTCATGAGCGAGTGTTTATTATAAGGTAGTTCATTACGCTGTATATTGTTACTTAAGCTAATTCTCGGTTTAAGTGTGTATCCCAGCTGGTGGTTTTGACATGCTTATACCGTCGAGTCGGTTACGTCTTAGTTCATTATTAAAAAACTTGCTGATTATAACATTATTTACGCCTGTATTACCATACGCGTTGGTACCTAAACTTTGCATATTGTTCCTATAACTATCACTGTTGTCTTCATTGTTATTATACTTTTATCTATCAAATTTAGTTTTCTGTTTTTAAAATCAATATTCACTTGATTTTTAATTAGGAAATCTATACCTATTAAACCTATGTAGCTGTCATTAAAATTAAATAAATACAATTCTTGGTCATTATCTGTGAGCGATCTTAAAATTATTTTAGCCCTGTTATTGTCGCCTGGATACCCATGTGCCGTTTTTATTAGGCAGGAATTTTCGTAAATATGATTGTAAAGATTTGTATACACTACTGTGGGATTTGAAAGGCTTTTTAACAATCCAGGATCGATCAGGACTTTACCATCTAATTCGTAAATTTCGATAAAGGGTAATTGACAGGGTGTATTAAAGTTATTGCTTTCAATTATGACCCTGTATTTCACGGTGCTAGAATTGGAAAATTTTCATGTGCGTTCTCGTATATTTCAGTAGGTGATTGCTGTTTATTTTCTATGTAATGTAACTCTTCAGTTATGGCATTTTGTCGGGAAGTTTGGGGTTGAAAATAATTTCTTCTGGGCTGTGGGGACTACTGCCTACTAAAGTTTGTAGGTCGTGTATTTGCACTTGTAGTATCCGTGGGCTCTGGAGAATTTCTTTGATTACTATTTGGATTATACCAGTCTCCTTATTTCACTTGAAAAGTTATTTTGTTGAAAATTTGCGAGGTAAATCGGCAAAACTGCAGATACTGGGCAGAGCACAACCACCATTGAATGCGAGAAACCCACACTCAACGTCCTGAGAAAGTCAATGCTTGGGCTGGCATCGTTGTGAATTATGTGATTGGACCTATTTTCATTGAAAACCTTAACCGACCAAGTCATTTTAGCCTTAGTAGAGTTATTTCCCAATGCACTTGATCGCAATCGTCCAAATGAAAGGATATGGTTGCAACAAGACGGTGCATCACCCTATTATGATCTTCCTGTACGGAAATATTTAAATGAAAGCTTTCCACAAAAATGGATAGGAAAAAGAGGTTTCATAGGATGGCCTGCGAGATCACCAGATCCTACACCTCTTGACTTTTTAGTGTGTGTGTGGGGGGGGGGGGGGTAATCTGAAAAACAGAATTACAAAACACAACCTTAAACCACAACCTTTGAATTTGAACGATTTAAAGGAAGGAGTAATCAGGAAAATTAGGGTCATCACACAGGTTTTAACTATTTAAATCCTCCGGTGTAAAGTTCTCTGACTCTATAGTCAGAGGCGAGTTTTACATAAGATTAATTCGCGGTCAGCGAGAAAATGGGGGACATTTTAAACATTTAAATGTTCAAGACATGCGCTCATTTTAAATATTTAGGAAAAAAAGTTTCTTTTTGGATAATTGTGAATTTCAGAAGAAACGGTTTGAGTTATTAAATTTCGACCCTGTATTATAGCGGTCTATGACTTTTGGGCTCAAATTTTTGGTAGTATCAAAACAAGAAAAATATGCTTTTTAAATTTCCGTCGAAAAAATAATTGGGTTTAAAAAAAAATCAACAATGATGAGAGGTGAAAACTACAAACTAATACTATAAGGTGTGAAGCAAAAAAAAAATGCATCAGTCACAAAGAAAACTAAAAAATAATGCGCTGATTTTAATTAGACTTGGTGAGTGCATTCCTTTTTCAAGTGACTTCAATAAGTTCGTTAGCGAGGCAAATCGGTCAGTTTGTTATGGAAAAGTTTGTGTTATTTCGTAACATTTTTGTATCTTTGGAAATAACAAAGCTATGGCAACCAAATCTGGTACGCAGGTTTAAGTTATAAAAATTATACTATAATATGTAAAAATTTATATTTACAAGTTAAAGGGAAAAAGTTATAGGCATTTAACGAAAACAAATTTGGGCTCCAGTGATGACCAGAGAAACGCACAAAACCAAAATATTTTGGTTGGATAACAAATTCTATTCTATTTTACAGACAAAGATTAAGTTTTTAGCGCAAAAAGTCAAGAAATATCAGAAAAATTACTTTAAAATATTATAGTTTTTCTCCTTAAACTTTTAGGCAAAGAACCTGAAATGAGTTGTGTAGAGAGAATGTCGCGAGTGTGTTTTACAAAACCTTAAGTTTCACTTTCAACCGTCATTTTCATAACATATTTGCATAAAATTGATTTCAAATAGACCCTTTCTCTAACGCTTTCGTTTAATAGTCCATAATTTTAGCGAATTAATCGTAGAAAAAATTTGCTAAGTAGGAGACAGTGAGTTTTAAATTTTTAAACGATTTCTTACAATGAAAGCGAACTAGACTTCCTAGAACCCATATTATACAGAGTTAGTTACAGTTTAATCTGTTTACATATGTATAGCGTTGATCGTTTTAATTGTTTTTCACCTTTTTGCATTTTTAGCACATATCAAAAATTATGATTTGAGCGTTTTTACCAATAGATAGCGAATTCCTATGAAATTTTGTGTACTTTTTCAACCAATAAAGTTGTTCTAATGAAATATGGTACATTGTTTCTACTATATAGGTTATATGTTAGTAACCACATCTGCTGATGCCTGCTTTCTGTAAAGAAAATACATAACTATCTGCTATTAAAAATATTTTTATGAAAATTGCCTCCTATAACGCACTTGCTACGTCCATACTTTTTTATTATATAGAATGAATATTTATTTTACAGATCTACACTCTCTCTCTTTGTCAACGTTATGTATAGAATAGATAATATATGTATTCTAAATTTTGAAAGTGTTTATGTAAATCTAATGCCTAAAAAAAAGGTGCCTTCACAGTAAAAAAAAATACATTCAAAACACAAGAAATGTGTAAAAAGGTCTCTCAAAAAAACAAAAATATTCGGCTTCCTTGAAAGGTATCTATGTTAGAACATGAAAGGTTTTCACAAAGTTGCTGAAAGTTTCTTGAAGCTTTCATTAAATGTTTCATTATTTATTTCAGAAATTTTTAATTTTAACTTTACTATGCTTACTAGCTACGCATCTAAATATTGTTACGTTCCACGAGGTTCTGGATTTGTTGACTAACAAAACACAGCTTTTCAAACCACTATTTATTATTACCAACTATTTTCCACCACCAGAATCAACTAAAATATTTCTCTTCTCTATTATTAAATGTCCATAGAACTATATTCCACTATTCGCCTTCTATGATCGCTTCTTAAACACCAACATTTACTTTTGACTCGCTTAATACTCTACTTTTACACCACACTAATTCAATAATGAACTAACTTACTCTGCGCACCACTTGTCTATTTATACTGTCTATAGAGATTCTAGACCTTCTACACTATTTTACACCTGTCACTCCTGGTCTCTTCTAGAAATGTCATTCCTGACTGCTCGCTGTGACAATATTTTAACATATCTTACTCATAGGCGTTTGACTTCAGCTCCAAAAGAAATAAATAAATTCTAACAAATAGTTACACACAAATAAACCACACTGCCTTTATTGAATAAAGGCGTTGTCATAGACACAATTAATTTTTTATAAAATTTTACATATGGTTAATTCCTTTATAAAACTGGTGTAATGCAAAGAATTTTATGAATGCAAATAGTTTTTCTGTGGTGACGCTTTTTGTTTTTTCATGTTGAGAGATAAGAATCTACGCAGTTTGTCACTTTTGTCTTAAAAAACATATGATGACTAACCGTTATAAATAAACGTCGTGTTACAATTTACCTACTGAAACATAAATAGAATGGGTATATATATATATATATATATATATATATATATATATATATATATATATATATATATATATATATATATATATATATATATATATAAATATAGGGTGGCGCATTGAAAACGAAACAGACCGATTTGCGTCCAGAGGAATTTTTTTCTGAAACACGTCAATCTTAATATTGAGAGGGATATGTTTTGACATGAAACTCAATTTTGTCACATCAACCCCTTAAGGGTGGTGATAACAACCCTTATATTTTAAATAGGGAACATGGGTCGACTGTTACATCATTTGAAAAAGCTCTTTATTTTCTGAAATCAGCACACTGATTTTTTTAGGAGTGTTATCAACTCGTTTAAAAATTATTCACAGTTGAAGATGCAAAAACGCATTTCACTCATTCCGATAAGAAATGTGCTCATAGTAAATGTTTTGTTGGTTTCTAAACAAAAAATTGACAATCAGAATATTTCTTATCGGAATGAGAGAAATGCGGTTTATTATTTCAGTTTATCGGTCGGTTTGATACTTGATAGTACTACCGAAAATCAATTTTACAATGGTGTATTCTGTAGAAGGAAGACTTGAAATAATTACTCTTTTTTTCAAAAACGATGACTGCGCCAACCGTACCGCAAATTTGTTTAATGAACGACATCCGAACAGACATGTTAACAGAAAATATATTTTGGAGTTAGTTGCAAAGTTTCGACAAAGTGGTTCAGTAGTCAACAAAAAACGGGATCCTGAAAGTGAATTTCCGGTTATAAATGAGACTACTGAGTTTGAAGTTTTAGGACAAATTTCTTCAGACCTAACTTTGAGCACGAGAAAATTGGCCACTGTTTCAAGCATCAAAACAAGAACTATTCAGCGAATACTGAAGCATCATAAATTTCACCCGTATAAAATTCATCTTGTACAACAACTGAATGAAGATGATTTTGATGGGCGGCTGGAGTTTTGTGAAGTTATGACTGCACGAATAGCTGATAACGGGAACTAGCTGTTCAATACTTGTTTTTCAGACGAGTGTAGGTTTTTATTAAACAGTCAATCGTCATGATTGTCGTTATTGGGCAGATAATAATCCAAGAAATTTTCACGAAGTCCACACTCAAACTCCACAGATATTGAATGTCTGGACTGGCATTTTTGGAGACCGTTTAATCGGACCAATTTTTCTTGATGGCAATTTGAGTGGCGAAACGTATTTGGAGTTACTAGAAGATGTCGTTTACCCTCTACTAATTGACATTGTGGAAAATGATGATCCCTATCAAGAAAATCAATTAGTGTTTCAACAAGATGGAGCTCCTCCGCATTTTTCACAACGTGTTAGGGAGTTTTTGAACAGAGAGTTTCCAGGACAATGGATTGGGCGTAGAGGTGCTAATGAGTGGCCCCCTAGATCACCGGATTTAACTCCTTTAGACTTATTTCTATGGGGCCATTTAAAGACTAGAATTTGCGCAACAGAACCGGAGTCTCTGAAAGAATTACGACGCCGCATTGTTGAGGAATTCCGTCTAATAACTCTTCAAATGCTCCAGAATGTCAGAGCTCGTTTTGAACAAAATTTGTACTTTTGTATGGAAGCTGGTGGTCAACAATTTGAACACTTACTTAACTGAATAAACATTTTTGAACGTTTGGTTTTGTTTTTTAGTTTTTTGATGAATGAAATACGTTCTTGCAATTCCAACTGTGAATAATTTTTAAACGAATTGACAAAACTTCCAAAAAAATTTGTGTGCTGAATTCAGAAAAGAAGGAGCTTTCAAATGATGTAACACTTGACCCATATTCTCTATTTAAAATATAAGGGTTGTTATCACCACCCTTAAGAGGTTGATGTGACAAAGTTGAGTTTTACGTCAAAACATGTCTCCCTCAATATTAAAATTGACATGCTTAATTATCTTTACAAGAGCCTATTTAAGACCTGTAAGTCAAGCGGGTTAATACACATTTTTGATGATGCAGAATCGTTAGGTATATATATATATATATATATATATATATATATATATATATATATATATATTAAAATTGACGTGTTTCAGCATTTCTTAAAAAAAATTCTCTGGACGCAAATCGGTCATTTTCGATTTGCGTCCAGAGAATTTTTTTTAAGAAATGCTGAAATAAACCACACTGCCTTTATTGAATAAAGGCGTTGTCATAGACACAATTAATTTTTTACAAAATTTTTCATATGGTTACTTCCTTTACAAAACTGGTGTAATGCAAAGAATTTTATGAATGCAAATAGTTTTTCTGTGGTGGCGATTTTTGCTTTTTCATGTTGAGAGATAAGAATCTACACAGTTTGTCACTTTTGTCTTAAAAAACATATGATGACTAACCGTTATAAATAAACGTCGTGTTACAATTTACCTACTGAAACATAAATAGAATGGGTATGTAAGACTAGATGCATTCTCGCAACAATTAGAACCGTAGACCGGTGGCGACACGTTCGCTACTCACTTAGAATGGGTATATATATATATATATATATATATATATATATATATATATATATATATATATATATATATATATATATATAATATATATATATATATATATATATATATATATATATATATATATATATATATATATATATATATATATATATATATATATATATATATATATATATATATATATATATATATATATAGGGTGGCGCATTGAAAACGAAACAGACCGATTTGCGTCCAGAGGAATTTTTTTCTGAAACACGTCAATCTTAATATTGAGAGGGATATGTTTTGACATGAAACTCAATTTTGTCACATCAACCCCTTAAGGGTGGTGATAACAACCCTTATATTTTAAAATATAAGGGTTGTTATCACCACCCTTAAGAGGTTGATGTGACAAAGTTGAGTTTTACGTCAAAACATGTCTCCCTCAATATTAAAATTGACATGCTTAATTATCTTTACAAGAGCCTATTTAAGACCTGTAAGCCAAGCGGGTTAATACACATTTTTGATGATGCAGAATCGTTATATATATATATATATATATATATATATATATATATATATATATATATATATATATATATATATATATTAAAATTGACGTGTTTCAGCATTTCTTAAAAAAAATTCTCTGGACGCAAATCGAAAATGACCGATTTGCGTCCAGAGAATTTTTTTTAAGAAATGCTGAAACACGTCAATTTTAATATGTATATATATATATATATATATATATATATATATATATATATATATATACCTAACGATTCTGCATCATCAAAAATGTGTATTAACCCGCTTGGCTTACAGGTCTTAAATAGGCTCTTGTAAAGATAATTAATCATGTTACTTCTGGCATCAAAACAAATATTGATATTTAATAATAAAAATATTTATCCACCGACTTTTTCAGGATGACTCATCAGCCAATAATGAACTTTCAAGAAATATTTTGACTCATCCTGCAAGAAGGCCAGCAAAGCCAAAAATAAGGATAATAGGCGGAAGAGATGCTGTCCCACATGCTTATCCCTATCAGGCAGCTTTGCTAATTGACAGTATCTTCAAAACATTCCTTTGTGGAGGATCACTCATAACTAGAACTCAGGTCCTCACAGCAGCTCATTGTCTTGATGGGTAAGGAAGTTCGTTTAAGTAATACATAATATTTAGAAAAGTTTTTCTAATTTTCCTAACAAAATAGTTTGCAATGTGCAGTAAAAAAGACAAAACACAGCGTTAATAGACGCGAATACGAGAAAGTAGCAAAAAATTATTAAATAATCCAACAATGAAAATGTAAGTAGGTTCAGATTAACTACCCAGTAAACACATGTTCGTTAATTAAACGTTTAAAAGGAAACTGCTACCTTACATTTAATTTGGGTACAAATGTCGCCCGAATAAACATATAATTAAACCAATATAAAAACGTTTTTTATACGTGTATGTTTTAACGTTTCGTTAACGGTATTTTAAAACGCTAAAACTGCAGTAAAACTTTATAAAATTTCGTTGCCAAAAACGTTAAATATGCGTTTTTCGTACATGGTTATTAACAAGGATTTTACAACGTTAATTTAACCAGCATCTGTAATGGATAATATACGTTTACAATTACTGTTTATCAACGGAAATTGGTAACGTTAAACTACTTGCCGTTAATAACGTAAAATATACATTTTTTATACATGTTTATTAACAAGGGTTTTGCAACGTTGATTTAATCATCATCTGTCATGAAGAATCTACGTTTATAATTAATGTTTATCAACGGGGATCTGTAACGTTAAACTGGTTGTATTAACGACGTATAATATACGTTTAATTACAACTAATACATACCTACCAAATGATAGTTTTTCAACCCAGCTGACAGCAGAAGATGATTACGATTATTTTTTTGACGATGGCAACTTATAGGACAAACGATCGTTAGGTGTAGAAGTGTCAAACTGGGCTCCATTGCGGTGTAAATACTTACTTTAAGTGCTCATTGATCATCAAAACTTCTTAACTTGCTACTCTGCTAAATTTTATAAACCTACCATGTACAAATTATTATTTATGTTTATAATTTTAAATGGGCTTTATAAAAATGGATTAGATCACAAGTCAAATGTCAAATAAAATTAACTTTATTTAAAAAACAAAAATATATTTCAAAAAACTTACATTTCATTATCAAAAGACTAAAACAATTAATACCACATTCTAAAAATATAACAAGCTTCTTCAATCATAGCGTCTTAATCATGAAATAAAAAATATATTTCCTTAATTGTTTGTTCTACACAACATTAAAAAAAATTCTCGGGACGCAGCAAGTGCGTTATGGTAGTGAATTTTCATAGAAATGATCTGGCGCAAAATATTTTATTATAACTTTTGTTTCTTGTAACATAGAAATCTAAATTTTGGTGTATAGTTTACTTTTTATATCGTAAACCTACCTAACAAATTTGGTTATCATAGCTTTTTTATTTTTTAAGATAAAAATTTTTTTCTAATGAAAACTCAAAATTTTTTCAGAAAACCTCGTCCGATTTTTCTGATTAACGAACTTATCAAAGCCATTTACAAAAGGGAGGTACATGCCAAATTTTATTAAAATCGGCTTATTATTCTTTGAGATAAAAATTTTTTTCGGATGAAAAGTCAAAATTTTCCCGGAAAACCTCGTCCGATTTTCCTGACTAACAAACTTGTCAAAGCCATTTACAAAAGGAAGGTACATGCCAAATTTTATTAAAATCGGCTTATTACTTTTTGAGATAAGAATTTTTTTCGAATGAAAACTCAAAATTTTCCCGGAAAACCTCGTTCGATTTTCCTGACTAACGAACTTATCCAAGCCATTTACAAAAGAGAGGTATATGCCAAATTTTATCAAAATCGGCCCATTATTTTTTGAGTTATCGGTGTGATACATATATATATATATAAATATATATATATATATATATATATATATATATATATATATATATATATATATATATATATATATATATATATATATATATATATATATATATATATATATATATATATATATATATATATATATATATATATATATATATATATATATATATATATATATATATATATAAACATATAAAAATTGAAACTGACCCCGGATATGGGTTCTAGGGGTCCTAGTTCGCGCTCATTTGCAAAAATTTTTTCAAAATTCAAAAGTCGGGATCTCCCCATTAGTGAATTTTTTCTACGAAAATTCACTAAAAACATATTTCTACATATTAACTTAAAAAATCAACTTCTCAACAAACAAAAAAAGTATTGCTCTATTAGTTTTTTGCTCTGGACATTCTCGAAGTAGCTAATTTCAACCAATCCTTAACAGCACAAAAGAGTGCTCTGTCGCTTCTTTCACGTTGGGGAAAATTTAGCTGTGCAGCATCTAAAACTATAAACTAATAAATAGAAATCAATAGGTCATGAAATTGTGATTACCATATACTACTGCCATTAGTCTCGTGGGTTCTAATGCAATTATATATATATATATATATATATATATATATATATATATATATATATATATATATATATATATATTTGTGTGTGTGTTTGCAGCAAATAAGCATTAAAAAATAATGAAGAACAGTCTTTTCTTGTTTATTATGTACCACATTATTTAAAAAATATCTAAATACCTTTTTCCTTGTTTATTTTGTTTATTATTTTTAAAAAAGACAATAAATTTTGAAACATAAATTTTCCGCCAATAAAGGCATTAAAAATAATGTAAAAGACAGCTCTTTCGAAAATATTTGGCAATAAAAGAAAATAGAAACCTTAGTAAAAACTGGTTTTTCTTTCAATGAAATTGTTTTAATGAAAATATTGAATATAACTTATATCATTTAATTTTTTACGACAATAACAGAACTGCCTGTCATTCCCCATACTTTCTTTGAGTGTGGACATTGTAATTCAGGCTTACAACTATTTATATCTTCTTCAAAAACAACGATTTATCCATAAGTATACTCTATTTATGTATATCTAACTCAACATATTTTTTACACAAATAACTTTAATGGCATGACCACATATTCAATTTCCAATGATTTTTTCCTCATTGCCTATATACATTTATAAAAAAGAAGTACTTAACCTTCTGCCCTCAACCATGGATTTATGCAACTTATGCATTATAAAATGTGAAAAAGTAGATGTCATCAAAGATAACTTTCTTGAAAATAATAAAATGAATGTTTAAAAATATGTGACTACTTTAAATCGTATTTTTGTAATTAAAATATGAAATAAATTTTATATCAATCAATTTTTTTTTAATTAGAAAATGACCTTTTCATTAAGGTGAGTCAGGATTGAGTTTCATATATTTTGCATATATAACAATTAATTACCCATAAGTATGTTTATTTGTATCTAATAACTTAAACATATTTTTTAAGTTATATGAAAGCTAAACAAAAATCAAAATCAAGCTAAACCTGCTTCTGGACGCAAAAGTGTGTCGCTGTCTATCCCATATACATGATTTGGAAAGAAAATAAAAAAATGTATAAAAAAAAACAAAAAAAAGGAAGGAAAAAAAGAAAAAAAAATTAAAAAAAAAACAAGCAACCAAAAAAACAAGATTATTTTTTTTAAAGTAAAAAATATTGAAGAAAAAAAGAAAGAAGAGGGAAAAGAAAAAAGAAAGCAAAAATTATTATATGTATAAATAAGTTTAGATATTGTATATTTGTATATAGGTAACATAATTCTGTCTTCTAGATTATTAGGGTATTTGTATATATTTGTGTATATAAAATAGCAAAAGTCTGTGGCTGATGGATTTACTGTTCCAAGGTCATAAATACCTCCACCACCACCACCACAAACTAAACCTGAAAATATTGCTTTGCAATTAGGTAAACCATTTTAAACATATAAAGAGTGCGTATTGCCCCGCATATAAATGGGTATTTTTATTTCAATTTCGCTTATATATAACGTTTTACAACTAAATATGAAGCAGAGATCAATATTAGGTTTTCACACAGTCGCCCAGTCGGCTAGACAAATACTGAAAAAAGCGGTATTCTCACTCGAATCCCCGCTCTATTGTAGTGTCGACTAAACGAGTTGTCGGTGTAAAGAACTGTCTACCCAACAATATGCCACGGTCGGGTCACACCGTGTCAGCTACTATAGACCGCTTACTTGGGGGTCACTTACTTGCCGGCGTCACCTAAAGACTACCGAACAATTCTCCACAAAGTTACCCAGGTACTTTGACCGTTACATTGGTCAGACTTTCGTAAAGAGGCCTCTAAAATATGGCGCCCGAGATCATCCGATTAAAACAGTCAACACATTTCAACGAAAAACGGTCTGTGATTCATGACTATGACGCAGGTGATGAAACTTCGTTTTGGGATTCTGCAAGCAGCCTTGATAAAAAATTGTTTATGTTTTCACTAAACAATGACATTCTCGGAATACTAAGCTCATTCCTCCAACAATAAAGTAAATTTACTACTACAAAAGAATATGGTGTGTGTGATATAATTGTGATAAAATTTCTTTTTGTATTTTTTTATATCCTGATACTTTCAAAACTGATTGCGTGAGATACCACAGTTGGCAGTTTCATCACAATTTATTCTGAATTCATAAGTAATATAGTGTTTATTAATTCGTTTCAGAGCCATTCAAGTCAATGTTATCCTTGGTGCTCACGATCTAAGATTTCACCGTATAGATGGATCTATAATCTATACATCTAGCGACTTCATACTACACGACGGGTGGGATCCAGATTTGCTAAAAGACGACATTGCAATTATAAAGTTACCCAAACCTGTCAATTTATCTAGCAATATCCAGTTAACAAACATAGCCACCAATGACTCACCGTCTTATGAAAACGAAGTAGCAACTCTGACAGGTTGGGGCTTAACATCTAATTACATTTTGGACAGTCCATCAAAACTACAGGTGTTAGAAGATTTAATCCAAAGCAACTCTAAATGCAGAACATACCCAAAATTCAGTGAAGTCGTGCGGGATACTCACTTATGTCTAAGTGGTTCTTGGCACAATGACATGATTGGCTCTTGTAGTGGAGATAGTGGAGGACCTTTGGTTGTAAACGGAACACAGGTTGGCATTGTATCTTTCGGGTCGTCCATCTGTGGACAAGGACTACCCTCTGTGTTCACTAGAGTGTCGAGTTATTACCAGTGGATCAAAAAACACTCAAACATATAATGATCAGCTTATACTTCACAATAGACTGATAAACTGATTTGACTCAAATTATGTGATAATTCATTTTTAAGATGTTTTATAGTTATAAAAGTACAATCCATTGTAACGTAAATATTATATAATTAATGTGTGTGTGTTTTATTTCTTAAACGTCGGCCTTTTTCCGCGACTATGGCCAATCACCTACGCCAGGGAGCAGTTTCACCTCACTATCCTGGAAATTTTGCTGAAACCCTGGCTTTGTGTAAGGAGGGTAGGGATCTTTAACGTTACCAATATCGCATGGACACGGGACCGACGGCTTAACGCCCCCTCCGAAGGGCGGAAGGTGCAGACATTCAACTCGCTCAAACACAATGCCAGAATCTGTTGATGTTAATGCTACAGTTTGTACGGAAAAAGTGAAAGGAGAACTCTGGGATCGAATCCAGTACCCTTCGGTTCAGAGGCACACGTTCTTGCCCCTGAACTACCGAGGCTCTTATATAATTAATGCTTGTTAACAAAATTGCATTAAAAAACAGTGAGAAACACTTGGTCAGTGTTACATACGGGTTAGTCCATCTACGAATCCTTATATGGGGTGTGTGTCTATGGGTACTATTATTTATTAAACTAACACTGCAGATGTTTTAAAGATTATACCAATTCCCTGTTCTGCATGTAATTTAGAACAAAAGAAACACTTTTCACTTTGTATTACACAACATATTATTACAAAAAATCTGCAAAATGTGTACGTATTCGAGTCCAATAAAAGGCGCGCCACTAGATTAACCCTTATTAAATTGGTCTTTTTTAAACTTGAGTTGCGATACCTTTTTTTTTCTCCCTCGGAGCTCGTCCCCGGCCTCGCCGCCCCGATAGCGCTGCAACCTTTGGTTTATTGTGCATGCCCTTAGTCTTTTTACTCCACCCACTCCAAAAACACTGTGCCTTGAACTAGTCTGCACAGCGATTGGTAGGGTGAAGTTTTATAATGCTCTGTCTCCGGTCTAGACTAACCGTAGATCAGTTGTCTTCTGCGGTCCAGAGCTTTACACTCGCACAAAATCTGCTGGACTAATTCCTCCCCCTCGCCGCAGAGTCTGCATGCGAGGTCCCCCTCGAACCGCCCCGTTTTATGCAGGTTTTTCTTGACGGCCAGGTGTCCCGTCAAGAGACCTGTTATGTTTCTGAGCTGTCCTCTGCTAAGATTTAGCCGCTCCACAGCTCTCTTTGAACTGGGTTCGTCAATTTTTGACTTCCCATGTCTGAGCCCGGGACAGTCTGCCCAGTACACCTTGTGTTGGTTTCTGACCCAGGACTTAATATCTCCCCTGGCAGTGCTCTTTGTCACGCCCAGAACCGGTTTTGACTGTCAGCTTCTTCATTGCCTTTGACCCCCGAGTTACCCGGCACCTAGATGAGGGTGACCTCATTCTGCCCAACCAGGTCGCTCGTCTCGTCTCGGCACTCACTCACCAGCCGGAATTTACCCGTTGGCCACTTAGGGCCTTAAGGGCTGCCTGGCTGTCTATGGCTATGAGGATCAGCGTGTTGGTGTAGCCCCTCCTCTTGTTCTCCCTGCCCCCGTCCCACGCTCTCCGCCGGATCCGTCCGTTAACCAGACGAGCGCGTCCCGTGGTATGCCCGGCGTCTTCTCCCGCCATGCCTCACGGTCGGGGATCTCCACTGTAAAGTTGTTTTTCCTGCAGATTCGCGGGCTCGCGACGTCTGATCTCATTTCAAGCATGGGCTCCTTCACGATCTCCTGAATTTTGCAGTGGCCCCTGAATCCTGGGTTGATCTTCAGTCTACCATCGCAGACTAGTCTGTGTTTTCCTAGCCTGGCTCCCTCATAATAACTAAGTGTAGGAGGGCAGATCCAGCAACACCTCCATGGCGGCTGTTGGGGTTGAAGACATGGCCCCTGTAATGCCTAGGCAAGCCATCCTTTGGATCTTGCCTAGTTTTTGTTTGGCATTGGATTGTGTCACCTTAGGCCACCAGACCAGTGCCGCATATGTTAACGATGGTCTGACCACCCTTGTATACTGCCAGTGGGCCATACTAGGTCTTAGTCCCCACGTTTTTCCATATAGCAGCCTAGTGACGGCTAAGGTGATGACTGCCTTACGCAGTATTTTTTCAACGTGGCCATTCCAAGTTAGCTTAGAGTCAAACACGACTCCAAGATATTTTACCTCCCTGGCGATTGGAATTTTCCTACCGTATAGACTGAGAGTTCTGTGCCTATCCCACTTCCTCCTTCTCGTAAACGGTGCGACGGTTGCTTTCTCGGGGCTCACCCCGAGCCCTTGACCAACTGTCCACCCTTCCACACTGTGTAACCTTTCCTCGGACTTTGATGACAATGCCGTCCGTTGCGATACCATGCGTTAGTGTGAAAAGAATTAAGGTTAATAATAGTGATCAGTTTCTGAAAAGGCTCATCATCATGTATCAAGTAGGTTATTTGGTGGCTGGGGTAAATTACCCAGTCTATTGCCAATGATATCCCACAGTACATGGAAGCAGGGTCACGTTGGTTTCTTGCAAGAACCTTGAAATAACCCCTGCGCTGTGAGGACGTGCCTTGTCTTGTTGGAAAAGGGATGGAATTAACACTCGTAGGTATGACAGTGCAACAGGCTGCAGTATGTGTCGTATGTAACGTAATATTGCATTCAAATATCTGTCAATAATAACTAGAGGTGACCCGTGACCTGGTACCGTATGTTATGGCACTCCATACCATCAGCTCCCGTGTAAGGGCCGTATGCTGATCCACAGCAAATTCTAAATTTTGGCACTCTACACGTAAACGTATTACTCTTCTATGCGACCATCCGGGATCCAAAGACAGACTAGGGACTCGTCAAGGAACACAACACGATTCCATTCACCGTTCCAATTTGATCTGCAGTTACACCACTCAAACCGAGCAGCACGATGTCGAGGTCTCAGTGGGAGGCATAAAAATGGTATATACGAACTAAGCCCGAAAGCGCGTATTCTGCGATATATCGTTGCCACAGAGACTCTTTGTTGTAAAACTCCCAACCAAGCATTTCCAATCGACAGTGTTTTTAAAACTCTGTCTTGTATGCCGCAATCCTCAAATAACGTGCTGAAGGTGCTCGAGGTCATCCGAATCCATGACGACGGGTATGGATTCCTTCTTCAGACCACCTGGACCAACATTGGTCAGTGGGAGATATAAAAATAGTTTATACGAACGAAGCCTAGAAGCGCGTATTCTGCGTTGGAAAGCCGCAATCCTCAAATGACGAGCGTCCCGTACTGAAGTTGCTCGAAGTCGTCCGGATCCATGACTGCGGTGTGTGTTTTGTTTTCTTTAACGTCGGCCTATTTTAGCGACTATGGCCAATCACCGACACCAGGGAGCAGTTTCACCTCACCATCCTGGAAATCTTGCCGAACCCCTGCCTTTCTGTAAGGAGAGTAGGGATATTTAACGTGCCCAACATCGCATGTACACGGGACCGATTGCTTTACGCCCCCTCCGAAGGGCGGAACGTGCAGACATTAAACTTGCTCAAATGCAATACCAGAATCTCGGTTGATGTTAATGTTACAGTTTGTGCTGAAAACGTGAAAGGAGAACCCTGGGATCGAACCCAGTACCCTTCGGTTCAGAGGCACACGTTCTTAACTCTGAACCACCGAGGCTCTATATGACGGCGGTTATGGATTCCTCCGGACCACCTCCACCAACACTGTAACATTGTTGACACACTGGCTCCAATGTGGTCGGAAATTTGTCTGATTGAAAAAATGACTTCCCGCATACCAGCAATGCGAGCCCCCTTTCGAATTTACTTAAATGATTGTAGTTATTCCATAAACGGCGCCTAGTCATAATGACTTAATGACTTGATAAATTGAGCACAAATCGCTACTAAATATTGCTTCAAACCAAATCTAAAAAGTGTAAACCTGTTAAATTTTTTTGTGCATATTGGTATCAGGTCTTATCAGAGACAAAACAAGGTAGCATAGAAAATTTAATTTCAATTTCAACTGCAAAAATAAACTATATATATATATATATATATATATATATATATATATATATATATATATATATATATATATATACATGGTGCCCAAAATGTATGGAGTAACGCTTATAACTTTTTAGAAACACCCTGTATGAAAGATGTCGCAGGCAAAAGTTTTGTAATATGTTTTTCGACACCTTCTGGTAACTCTGGATTTTTTAAGCCAGTAATTTCGTTGCTACTAACCAACTTTTTTTTCAAATGGCAACATATTATTTCTGTTCTCATTTGGGATCAACTGCTTTTTTACAAAATGTGTTGGGTTGCATTACAAAATGTTTTAAATAACCTTAAATTTAAGTACAAATTCTTAAATCCGAATTTAGGAACTTTATGGAACAGAGGGACGTACCTACTGATATCCTTGAGATTTGCATATAATGTCATCTTATTAACATTATAATAAGTCGTATTATTAGTTTTCACATCAGAAAAATAGCAATATCTTTTTACGGTCAGTGTGAAAAATACTTCATTTCGGTGAAACAGAAAGATTTCAGATTCTAATAATAGTTGGATACGGCGATCGCAAAAGAACACTAACGAAGACCTCCAACATTTTCAATTAACTTTATCCCAACAGAGAACCAATTAACAAGCGAGTGACGTGTAAAACACAAACGAGGCCAAAATAAACAGGTACTGTAAAGGACCTGCCAAAACTCCGACCCCAGAATCATGCAAAAAAGAAATTACGAATAAAGTTGACTGAGTAAGGTTTATTGACACACAACGCTAATAGGACTCATTGTAAAATCTTGTATTACTTGTGCCATGTTAACAAAGATGGCATTAAATGCAAATGCCAGTACGTCAATAGGCACGGCCCTCTGTTCGATAACGTTCCTGAATTCGGATTTCAGAAATTGTACTTAATTTTGCGGTTATTTCAAAAATTGTGTAATGCGATCAATAAAAATTTAGCACATCCGCACGGGAAATAAAGAGCTGGTCCCAAATAAGACCAGAAAACAATATGTTGCCACCTGAAAAAAAAGTTGGTTACCATGGCATCGAAATTACTGACTTCAGAAATAAATCCAAAGTTACCAGAATATGTAAACAATATATTAAAAAACTTTTGTCTGAAACATTTTTTATACAGTGTTTCTGGGTGCTTGTGTGTGTGTGTGTTTTTATTCCTTTAACGTCGGCCTATTTCCGCGACTATGGCCAATCACCGACGCCAGGGAGCAGTTTCACCTCACTATCCTGGAAATTTTGCTGAACCCCTGCCTTTCTGTAAGGAGGGTAGGGATCTTTAACGTGCCCAACATCCCATGGACACGGTACCGACGGCTTTACGCCCCCTCCGAAGGGTGGAACGTGCAGACATCCAACCTGCTAAAATACAATGCCACAACCTTGATTGATGTTAATTGTACAGTATGTACTGCAAAGTGAAAGTAGCACCCTGGGATCGAACCCAGTACGCTTCGGTTCAGAGTCACACGTTCTTACCACTGAACCACCGAGGCTCTTACAGTGTTTCTAAAAAGTTATAACCATTATTCGATACGTATTAGGCATTCTGTATATACAGAACGTAAGACTCCCATGCTATATATCTTGGCAACGAGTACGAATTTTTCAACTTTGTAATGTAAAAAAACACATGACTGTGGCCTCCGGTGGCTACGACTAATATGCCTTAAGCAGATTGTAGGTGGGGCTCGCGTCGAAAGATGGTAAGAACTTTAAAAAGTACTCTTTCGGTATCACCTGTCATTTATAAGTGTTTTTTTTCTATCGAAAGTTTTCTAAAAGTTTACAGATTTTGAGTTAATATACTAAGGTACTATTATGAAACTTTGGGAGATTACAACTTTAGGACGGAACATAATTTTTGTAGCCCTTGAAAACTTAACAACCTAGGTCAACCATGAGTTTCCAAAGTTTCATAATAATATCTCCATTATCTGAAAATCTCTCAACTTTTGATAGAGCAAAAATTGTTTAGAAATGGCAAATGATATCGAAAAAATGCTGTTTAAAGTTCCCGTCATCGAATAATTTCTTTCAGCGCTAGAGCCAACTACAATCTGCATATGACATATGTACGTTAGACTGCTAAATGTAGCCACCGATAGCCACAGTCATTTGTTTCTTACAAAGTTAAAAATTTCCTACTCGTTACGAAGATTTGTGACCTGGGAGTTTTACGTGAATCATCATATATATATATATATATATATATATATATATATATATATATATATATATATATATATATATATATATATATACAGCGTGGCCCATTTAAAGTGGAAACACCCCTGTGGCTTTTGTATTTATTATTCGATTTTGATGAACAAAGCATAAAAAGATATAAGATGAAAAACTATAAATGCGGTGAAAATTATTCTCTATGTCACCTGACCAGGGCCTACTAATGCAGTTTTTCTATGTAAAAAATGGGAAAAGGGTTTAGAGCTATTTTTAGGAAAAAATAAGTACGTCACTGCATTCGGCACCCCTCAAGATAGATATATGCCAAATTTCATAAAAGAAGAAGAATTATTAACCATTTCAGAGAGGTTTCTTTGTGTGACCCTTCTCATATGGAACACCCCTTGTAACTTGTATTTATAACGCGATTTTTTTTAACTGGATCTGAAAAGATAGAAAATGAAAAAGTCTACAGATCTTGTGAAAATTGATTCCTATGCCACTCGCTCACGTCCTACTAAAACTATTTTCATATGTCAAAATTTTAAAAAACGTTTAGGGAAACAATAAGTACGCCACTGGATTCGTATGCTTCAAAATTATTACCTACCAAATTTCATAAAAAAATAACTATTATGACGGAACTATGAAAGCCAACAATAACATCTCAAAAGTTGAAGAAAAAAGTGTATAAATGCTGTGACATGAAAATACTTTTAGCATGCCGTGATCGAATGGCATAGGAAACAATTTTCACCGGATATATAGACTTATTTATTAGTGAATTTTCGTGGAAAAAATTCACTAGTGGGGAGATCCCGTCTCTTGAATTTTGAAAAAAAAATTGTAAATGAGCGCGAACTAGTTTTCTATCTTAAGATCTCGTTAAAAAATAAGTTGCGGGGGTGTTTCCATGTACATGGGTCACATAAAAAACATCTCTGAAATGGTTAATAATTCTTCTTTTTTGATGAAATTTGGTATATATCTATTTTGAGGGATACCGAATGTAGTGGCGTACTTACGTTTCCCTTAAAACTGGCCCTAAGCCTTTTTCCCATTTTTTTTTTGACATAGAAAAACTGCATTAGTAGACCTTGGTCAGGTGACAGAGAGAACAATTTTCACAGCATTAATAGAGTTTTTCATCTCATATCTTTTGTTCATCAAAATCGAGTAATACATACAAAAGTTTCCATATCAAATGTATGTATATATATATATATATATATATATATATATATATATATATATATATATATATATATATATATATATATATATATATATATATATATATATATATATATATATATATATATATATATATATATATATATATATATGTAGTATGTTATTTGTTAACTTTAGCATTATTTCATTAGTATGTTTACAAAACATCCATTAGCAAGTGTTGCAGTTTTTATTATGCAGCGTTAAATGAGTTCCTTGTTACCCTTATTCAATTTCCGTTCCTTTAACACTATCCATATATGGAAAGGCTAGGGAATGAGTCATTTTTCAATTTTATTTTTCTCCATAAATGCCTTAACTCTAACACACTTTTCCCACTGATGCTCTCAAGTAGCCAAGTATAAATTAAAACAGTTTGAATGACTGTGTCATTGTCATGCTTTTAAACTCATCAAAATATATTAGTGTACCTAATATAATTAATAAAAAAATATAACTTCTCATTGAAAATTGTGGTGGCGATAGTACTGCAAGTTGAGAAATGTGTGAAACATCGCAATTGGAACAAGCCTTGGTTCAATTGTAGAGTGTGGTGGTCTCGATAAAGTTTTGCACAAAATTAATAACGTTATCAGTGAATGTTTATTTTATAAATCCTGAAATAGGTCGACGTTCTGTCAACATAAAATGTATTTCTTATTGCACCCAATTTTTGAGCTTCAACGATGATTTTTCTTAAATACGTTTTCTAATTAGAAATCGATTATCCTCTTTTCCTTGAATACGATGATACCCCATACAAGAAGCATGTTGCTTGCCGCTCACAACGTAGAGGGTGTTATATGAGAAAAATACATTGATTCAAAATGTAAGTATAGTTAGCTTTTATTACGAGCAAAAATTAAATTCAAGCCTAAAAAAGTAAATATGGTAAGTGATTTAGTTAAAAACTTCTGGCTGGTTGATCAAACTTGGCCGTATCTAACAAAAAAATTGTCAGATTCAAAATGATAAAGATAAAAACTTCTGGACGCAGCAAGTGCGTTATGGTAGTGAATTTTCATAAAAATGATTTTAATAGCAAACATGTTTTTTTTTAAGAAAGCAGGCATCAATCTATATAGTAGAAACAATGTGCCATGTTTCATCAAAATAACTTTATTGTTTGAAAATGTACAAAAATTTCCGAAAGTAAACTTAAATTGTTCCCGAAAAACTGGTTCCTGGTCAACCTTATAGCTAAATAGCAAATTGAGCTATTCAAATTTGAAGGATTTAATGAAAATTCGCTACCATAACGCACTTGCTGCGTCCCGAATTTCTTTTCTTACATAGATGTATTATATTTCGAGCAAAAATGCAATAACATAGGGCGTGTTTGATTAAAAAAAAAAAGAAAATTTGAATCACCAACGACTTATGGGCCAGCCTGTAATTGTGGAAATATTTTTAAGATGTAGCTCAAGACACGCTATAATTAATGTATACCATTTTTTTCGTAACTTGCATAATAACGGATATATTGACCTTTAAAAATTTTTTACGAAAATTTGACAAAAATGATATACCATTAAACGATAAACTCTATAGCCAACACTACTGCCAAAGCATCAGAGAAAGGGTCTATTTTAAATGAATTTTCTGGGAATATTTTAATAAAATGAAGGACAATGACGATTGAAACTAAGAGTTTAGGCTTTGTAAAGCATTCTTCTTGAGACATTTCCTTTCGATAGCTCATATTAATTTCAGGATCATTACCTAAATATTACCAGTTTTGACATTTTAAATCGCGACTTTGACGTTTTGAGGAAAACCCAAATTTATTTTTCTTTAAATGCCTGTTGATTTTTTGTCCTTAAACCTACAGAGCTAAATTTTGGTAGGTAGCTTACCTATAACGATATATACCAGCGTACCTTTACTTTGTTAATTCCGGAGATATAATTTTTTTCGAATGAAAACTCAAAATTTTCTCGGAAAACCTCGTCCGACTAACAAACTTATCCAAGCCATTTACAAAAGGAAGGTATGTGCCAAATTTTATCAAAATCGGCTCATTATCGGTGTGATATATATATATATATATATATATATATATATATATATATATATATATATATATATATATATATATATATATATATATATATAAACATATAAAAATTGAAACTGACCCCGGATATGGGTTCTAAGGGTCCTAGTTCGCGCTCATTTGCAAAAAAATTTTTCAAAATTCAAAAGTCGGGATCTCCTCATTAGTGAATTTTTTCTACGAAAATTCACTAAAATTATCTTTACCAAGAGGTTCCAGGTGGGAAGCACGTACATAAATACAAGTATTGTTTAAATGTATTTAAGTGCATACATTAACGAATTAATTGTCAACGTGTTTGAAGAAATTTTTTGAAATTACTAGATAAAATGGCTCATTTTGTGAATGGAGAATTAGAACTTTGTTGGTTATTGAATAGGGAGATCGATTAAGATATCACGCTTAAGTTTGTGGTTTATTTAAATAAAAACATCCTAACAGACAGACCACCTGTTTCTAGGTATACAGTAAGCAGGGCAGGTTCCAAATTTCCTGAAATTGGGAATGTAGAAGATTTAGCTCAACAAGGTCGGCCTCAAATACCTGAAGATGTAAAATTATACGTAGAGACTACTTGAAGTTCAAGATAATTATCACGCTTTCTACAATGCAGGTAGCACGAAACTGTTGAATCATCATACAACTGTTGTAAAACTGTTGAAAGTAGAAAATTGCATCCATATAAGGTTTAGTTAATCGATTAACTAAATGAGAATGATCGAGATGGTAGATTGTTTAATGAGTCGTCTAGGCTTCTGGCGCCTCAGCGCTGCGACTCCAATGGGTCTTTTGTGCATGACTCTTTTTTATAATAGTTCTCCAAAAAGGCTACTTTTCTGCAATGCCAGAGTAAATTGCGATAATTCCAGACATTGGTCACAAGAGAATCGTCATTGAAATCAACAGTTTCACACAGAGAGACAAGGAAACATTACAACATGGGCTGGAATAATTAGAGGCCGGCTTCTAGGGCGTTACTTTGTTTTTTTACGCGAGGAACTAATTCCATCTCCTCCCCTTGCTTTCCAAAAATGGAAATAATAATAGTAGATGCAAAAGGTCTGACTGCGCATGCGCGTGACGTCATCCAATATGGCAGATGACATATGATATTTGGCAGCTGACCTATGACAGTTGAAAGGTGACAGCTGACATTTCACAGGTGACAGTTGATATGTGACAGCTGACAATTGACATTTGACGTGTGTCAGGTGACAGTTGACATTTGAGAGGTGTCGTGTGACAACTGACATGTAAGAGTTGGCAGCTGCCAGTTCACATTTGAGAGCTGACACATTACATTTGACAGTTGGTAGTTGGCGGCTGACATGTGACAAATACTTTTGGTGTAGATCCTTCGTTGAAGTTTCTCACTATAGTAAAATTATCGTAGAAAAACTGTAATACACTTGTTTTTCGATATATGGACATTTGAATATATTTTTTAATATGTTGCCTACAATAATTTACAATCTAGAAAACAATCCTACAGATAAAAATAGTGTATCGTATACTTTAAGTAAATACTTGGGAAAAATACAAAGAAAAGCGGTTTGTTTTTAAGTTTAAACTGTTTAGTGATGAATATGTGAGAAATTTTAATATATCACCAGGTGCTGTTAAAACACTAGAAGATATTGGTTGTGTGTGTGTGTTTTTAGCCCAGCAGAATTGAATAACTTATTTTTAAATTTTATTAATAATCTTCATGCAAAACTTGAGTATAAAACTTATTGTAAGATAATAGATAAAGTTATAAAAGATGCGAAATTTAAATATGAGAATGAGACGGTTGAGTGAAGCAGAGGCAACAATTATGGAACATAATTGACTCCAAGTTAGGCAAAAATAGACTTCGAGAGAACAGGTTTCATTATATATATATATATATATATATATATATATATATATATATATATATATATATATATATATATATATATATATATATATATATATATATATATATATATATATAAGAATGATATGAAAGTTGAGAATATATCGGACATAGCGACGTCAATGAACACATATTTCTGTGAGGTGAGACTCCCGTGAAGTGCACAGAATTATCAATTCCATGAAAAACAAATCTGGCGGTGTGGATGGTATTAACCTAAAAACCCTAAAAGCTATTTCTGCACATATTGCCATACCATTGGTGAATATTTGTAATTTGTGTATTGAGACCTTCATCTGGCCAAGTGCACTAAAAACGCGTAAGTTGTCCCTATACACAAGGCTGGGGTTACATCCTGTATTTGGAACTACAGGCCAATCTCTCTTATATCAAACGTTGCCAAAATTCTAGAAAAGCTTATTTTCAATAGACTGTGCTATTTCTAAACCAATGTGACGTAATTTCTGAAAAGCAATTTGGCTTTGTTAAAAATAAGGGAATTGCTAATGCCCTGGAGTACATCTCAAATATAATATACAAGAACTTAGATAAGAACAGACCGATAACTGCGACCTTCTTGAATCTAGCCAAGGCCTTTGACACTGTTAACCATCAGATTCTTTTAGACAATCTCAAAAAATATGGCATAAGGGGTAGTGCTTTAGGATTACTAGCTGCCTGTCAGACAGGAATGAAAGGGTTAGAATTAAAAATTAGAAGAGTGAATACAAATGCATTACTACAGGTGTTCCGCAGGAAACTATACAGGGATCTTTGTTTTTATACCTTATGGAAATGACCTATTACGAGATATGCAAAGTGGTACCATCATGTCGCTTATGCCCGACGCGATACTGTTATCATGTCGAGTGGTGACTGTGTCCCTGGTAGAGGAAAAAGTGAATCAATATCTCAAACATGTGTCAGAATGGCTGGCTCTGAATAGATTATCTTTGAACGCAGATAAAAGTGTAAATATGACATTCGGTGTTTACTGTGATGGTGTATCTGACACACTGAATGTTAAGTTGGGAAATCAATTGATAAAAATAGTTGAGAGCCATAAGTAGTTGGGCTTATATTTTGATTACAATATGAAATGGGACAATCACATTAATTATATCTTTAAAAGAGCTAGATATTTGATATCCATTTTTGCTAAAATGAGAAATCTTATAGATACTAAAACACTTGAGTTGATATACTATGCATTTGTCCATAGTATGAGAAATTATGGAGTAGTTGTTTGGAAGGGAGCACATGACAATAATCTAAACCTGATACCAGAAAGCCAAAACAAAATATTAAAAATTGTAAACAAGAATCGATTTCCAGAAGACATCCCTTAATGTAAGACAATTGTTTCGGTGGCTATTAAGCTTTTTAATATTGTTACAAAGCACTTCAATAGACGTAGGTGCGGTGTTTCCACATCTCCAGAATTTCCCCAACATCTGGGAATTTTTGCACAATCTGGCAACACCGCCTCCCCACCCCCCCGGGGGTGCCTGGGGTGACCCCCCTCAGGCGAAGTCTCAACCCTCTAGGACCAGAAATAACGAAGTTACCAACTTGTACCCCGTCGGAACGGATAACTGAGGTCTGCACATTCCGAACACCCTGTATATACACCCTGTATACGTAGAGAACCCTTACACCCTGTATACGCAGAGAGCTCTTATAGTTCGAGAAACACCTCTTGTGTGACATAGGAGTGGTGACCACATTTGGATCATCCTGTATATACATCCCCCTGTATACACACGGGACCGATCTGTATTCACAGAACCTTCTAGTAAAAGAAGGTCCTGGAACGTTCTGGAATGGAACGCTCTAGAAAGGAGGGGAAGGTACGGCGAGTATATAAAAGCGAAAGCAAGCCAGCCCGAGTTAGTTCAGTTCAGTTAGAGAATGTAAAGTGACTTGAACAAGGAGTAACTACTGTGAAGTGTTATAGAGTAGCGACTGTAGTTTCAGTGTATTAGTGACTTTTGTTGAGAGTAGTGATTGTAAAGCCAGATAAACTAAGTGTTTTGTGAAAGAGACGTTCTAGAACTCTTATTATATCCATATTCAGACAGTAAATTAAGTGTTTGGTGAGAGAGACAGTTCTAGAACTTTATTGTATCTTTATTTAGAGTGTATATAAAGTTGTTTTGTTAAAATTCAAAGTCTCACTTATCCAGAACCCGGAGAAAACGCAACAATTTGGTGTCAGAAGTGTGGGATAAGTGAGTGAAGAAGTGAACAAGCAAGCTAGCTGTAAATGGTAAACACCAGATCGACTGACTACGACAAGATGGCTGAAATCAAAGAGTTGATGGACTTACTGAAAAAGCAACGCGAAGAAGACGAACAACGACGACAAGAAGAAGAAAGAAGACGTCGCGAAGAAGACGAACGACGACGGCAAGAAGATAAAGAAGACCTCAAGAGGCAACGCGAAGAAGACGAACAACGACGACAAGAAGAAGAAAGAAGACGGCGCGAAGAAGACGAACGACGACGACAAGAAGACAAAGAAGAACTCAAGAAGCAACGCGAAGAAGACGAACAACGGCGCGAAGAAGACGAGAGAAGGCGACAAGAAGATAAAGAAGACCTCCGAAGTATGTTCCACAATATGAGAATCGATGTAAAAGAAGAAATTGAACAGATCAACGAACAAATAGAAAAGGTGAACAGTAAAGTGGAAAATGCAACAGAGGATTGGAACAAACGATGGGAAGAAGTTGAAGGGTTGAAAGAACAAATGAAGATGATGATGAAAGGCACAGAAGTCAGACATAGAGAACTGACAGAACAGGTGATGGGCCAGACTGATGGAACTCAACCAAGAGGAGTTACTGGAATGTCCCCAGTTCAAAATCGTACGGAACAAGATATGCCAATCGTGCAGCAGCCTCATGGAACCTTGAAGCCGCCGACTTTTGACGGAGAAACATCGTGGCCCATGTACAGGAGGCAGTTTGAAGCGGCAGCTCTCAGCAATGGGTGGAGCGAACAACAGGCAGCAACTGCTCTAATTCTCTCGCTTCGAGGTAAAGCCCTAGAAATCCTCCAGAACATCCCGGAGTCGAAACAGCAAAACTACTTAACAGTGATACAGGCCCTAGATTTGAGATATGGTAACAAGTACATGAGCCAGGTCTACCAGACACAACTAAAGTCAAGGGTCCAAAAGCCAAATGAGACGCTGCAAGAATTTAGTGCCGAAGTGGAGAAAATTGTGCGACTGGCATATCCCCAAGCCCCAGAAGAATTTGTCAACCAGATCACCGTCCAGACCTTCATCGATGGGGTACTTGACAATGAAATGCAACAACCTTTAAGGCTCGGAAGGTTCAAAACACTTACAGACTGCGTAATTTATGGCTTGGAATTTGAAGCAGCGAAGAATGCATCTCAACCTCGCCGCAACAGGCTGCGCGAAGTGAAGGAGATAGAGGACTTTGCAGACACGACAGCGGAACTAAGGCAAGAAATGAAGTTGTTAAAAGAAGCCATAAGCAAGCTCACTGCACCGGTTGGGGCACGTAGGACGAAAGCAGATTGGTCAGACATAGAATGCTACAAGTGTGGTAGGAAAGGGCACATAAGTAGGCAGTGCTCACAAACCCAACAGGTGGCTCGCAGAAGACAAGAATATACCAACAGTGAGCGGCGTCAGGGAAACGACCTGACGCCAGTGTAAGGGGGCGGCAGCTGGCGTGCGAGTCCCAAGGCCCCAAAGTCAAGGTCTCCACTATCCGACGCTACCACGAGAGCCTCGTTATACCTGGCAGCATAGACGGAAGACAGTGCAGTTTCACCATCGATACTGGTGCCACTAGATCCGTTGTACGTCCAGACATGTTGCCAAACAGGTCGGCACTCACGACCAACAAACAGCCTGTGTTGGAGACGGCAAAAGGAGATAGGATACCCGTGCATGGAGAGGCCACTGTTTACATCAGACTGGGCAGTACTGAGCTACAGGTAAGGGCTGTTGTCGCAGAAATCGTCGACGAATTTATTCTGGGCCTGGATTTAATGGAAGAGTTCGATGTCCTTTCAGTAGACTTCCAGAATAAGATCATGAAAATCGGTAACGAAGAGTTGTATTTATCTCCACCAACAGGCGAAGCTAATCCCAGGGTGAGACTTATTGTCGACGAAGATACACGGATTCCTGGTAACAGTGAGAAGGTTGTCAGAGCCAGGCTAGAGAAGAAACTTGATGGTATGACTGCTCTCATAGCGGAGCCCCTAAAAGATAGGCATGATGGTGCCCTCGTCGCACGATGCTTAGTAGACCCGAAGAGGACAATACCCATAAGAGTGGCTAACGTACAAACTAACAGGGTCACATTGAAGAGAGGTGAAGTTATCGCCACTTGCGAACCCATTGACCGAGTGACGTTGTCCAAAAACGTGACACCCACTGCATTAGACAGAAGACTGCCAGTAGAAATGGTAGAGCGGTTTAAGAATTCTTGGGGCCAATTGAACGACATGGAGATGGAAATGGCCCTGAAGTTCGTATTGGAGGAGGCCGATATTTTCGCTCAAGATAAAATCACAGGTCGTACGAGTCTAGTGCAACACAGAATTAATACTGGCGACGCAAGACCAATTAGACAGCCGCCGAGAAGACTGCCTTTTGCCAAGCAATCAGAAATCAAGGCGATGGTTAACGAAATGCTGGAAGATGGTGTGATTGAGGAGTCTAATAGTCCTTGGTCGTCCCCAGTAGTTTTGGTCACCAAGAAAGACGGCACTATGAGATTTTGCGTGGACTATAGGAAGCTGAATGATGTCACCAAGAAAGACAGTTATCCCCTGCCCTGGATCGACGACACTTTGAACACTTTGGCCGGATCAAAGTGGTTCTCTACATTAGACCTGAAAAGTGGCTACTGGCAAGTAGAACTCCATAAAGACGATAAGGAGAAGACTGCTTTTTCCACCGGGAATGGGTTGTACCAATTCAAGGTCATGCCATTCGGCTTATGTAATGCTCCTGCCACCTTCGAGCGACTAATGGAGTTAGTGCTGAGAGGACTTACATGGGAAACATGCCTGGTGTATCTCGACGATGTCATGGTGATTGGAAGGACTTTCGATGAACACCTGTCGAATCTGAAGCAGGTTTTCTCCAGGCTGAGAGGTGCCAATCTGCAACTTAATCCCAATAAATGCGTCCTCTTCCAGAAGAAAGTGAGTTTCCTCGGACATGTCGTTTCTGAGAAAGGGATAGAAACTGATCCAGAGAAAATAAAGGTAGTAAGAGACTGGCCTGTGCCGAGGAACAAACATGAGGTCAGAAGTTTTCTGGGACTTTGCAGCTACTACCGACGCTTTGTGAAGTACTTCAGCAGCATTGCGAAACCTCTGCATAGCCTGACTGAAAATAAGGTCGAGTTCATCTGGTCACCAGATTGCCAAGAGTCTTTTAGAGAACTCAAACATCGTCTTCTCACTGCTCCTATACTGGCTTATCCTCGGGCCGAAGGACTGTTCATACTGGACACCGATGCTTTCCAGTATGGCATTGGGGCAGTACTCTCGCAGCTCCAAGCCGGAGAAGAAGTTGTGGTAGGCTACTTCAGCAAAACGTTCGGAAAAGCAGAAAGGAATTACTGTGTAACCCGGAAAGAACTGCTGGCAGTTGTAAGATCCATCGAACATTTCCACAGCTTCCTGTATGGAAGAACATTCCGCGTGAGGTCGGATCACTCTGCTCTGCAATGGCTTCTGAACTTTAGAAATCCCGAAGGACAGATAGCCCGATGGATAGAGAAACTGCAGAGCTACGACTTCCGGATTGAACATCGAAAAGGAAGAAGTCACGCCAATGCAGACAGCCTGTCGAGAAGACCATGTTCAGTGCATGAATGTAAATTTTGCGAGCGACAAGAGAACAAAGAGATCGACAAAGTAACTCATCAGATCAAACAACTGGTGGCAGGACAGGAGAATAACACCGATCTAGACGTAAATCTTGAATACATCAGAGACGCACAGAAGACAGATCCAGACTTGAAAAATATTAGAGAATGGCTACAAAAGGGGAAAAGACCTGAGTGGCACGATGTGTCCCGGTTTGGGGCGGAGGTTAAAGGCTACTGGCTACAATGGGACTCATTGTGTCTTAAGAATGACATGATCACTCGAAAATGGGAAACTGCCGATGGTAGAGACTGTATATACCAGACCGTTGTGCCAAGTGAGTGCATAGACGGTGTTCTTCAAGAGTTACACAATAGTAGAAGTGGAGGCCACTTTGGGGTCAACAGGACTCTTGCCAGAGTGAGAGACCGCTTCTATTGGATAAACTGCCGAAGAAGCGTGGAAGAATGGTGCAAAAGGTGTGACCAATGTGCTTCAAAGAAAGGACCAAAGACCCGATCCAGAGGAAAAATGATGCAGTACATCTCAGGTACACCGTGGGAGAGAGTTGCCGTAGACATCGCAGGACCTTTTCCCATCACAGAGTCTGGGAACAGATACATAATGGTGGCGATGGACTACTTCTCGAAATGGCCTGAAGTTGCGCCGATCCCCAACCAAGAGGCAACGACCGTAGCAGAAGCCCTGATGAAAAATGTCATATCACGGCATGGCGTACCCTTGGAGATTCACACCGACCAGGGCCGGAATTTCGAATCAGAGGTCTGGAAGAGCCTAATGGACTTGCTAGGCATAAAGAAAACGAGAACAACGCCACTCCACCCCCAACCAGACGGCATGGTAGAACGGCATAACAGGACCATCAATCAGTATCTTGCTATGTTTGTTGACGAGAATCAGAGAACCTGGGACAAGCTGATACCTCTGTTCCTCCTAGCTTACAGAAGCTCTCAGCATGAATCTACCGGCTACACTCCATCCATGATGTTGACCGGCAGAGAGATGCGGCTACCAATCGACATAACGAGACCACCACCGAACGAGGACATAGCGGACCTAGCTACGTTACCTGAGTATGTCGCCGACCTAGAAGGAAAACTGCGCACTATACACAGATGTGTCAGAGATAGGCTCCTCTTAAGCAGTGACCGGATGAAGATGCGCTTGGATCGCAGAGCAACACCCCATACATTCAAGGAAGGTGATGCAGTGTGGCTGTACCAACCAACAAGGAGAAAGGGCCTCAGTCCAAAACTTCAGAAACCATGGGAAGGGCCATACTTGGTGACTAAGAAAATTAATGACCTAGTCTACAGAATCCAGCTGTCTCCAAGAACTAAACCCAAAGTTGTTCACATAGAGAGGTTGAGTCCCTATCGGGGCAACGAACCCCCAAGTTGGCGGCCGGTAAATACTGTTCGGGACGAACAGTCTTAAGGAGGGGGGCAGTGTTACAAAGCACTTCAATAGACGTAGGTGCGGTGTTGCCACATCTCCAGAATTTCCCCAACATCTGGGAATTTTTGCACAATCTGGCAACACCGCCTCCCCACCCCCCCTGGGGGTGCCTGGGGTGACCCCCCTCAGGCGAAGTCTCAACCCTCTAGGACCAGAGATAACGAAGTTACCAACTTGTACCCCGTCGGAACGGATAACTGAGGTCTGCACATTCCGAACACCCTGTATATACACCCTGTATACGTAGAGAACCCTTACACCCTGTATACGCAGAGAGCTCTTATAGTTCGAGAAACACCTCTTGTGTGACATAGGAGTGGTGACCACATTTGGATCATCCTGTATATACATCCCCCTGTATACACACGGGACCGATCTGTATTCACAGAACCTTCTAGTAAAAGAAGGTCCTGGAACGTTCTGGAATGGAACGCTCTAGAAAGGAGGGGAAGGTACGGCGAGTATATAAAAGCGAAAGCAAGCCAGCCCGAGTTAGTTCAGTTCAGTTAGAGAATGTAAAGTGACTTGAACAAGGAGTAACTACTGTGAAGTGTTATAGAGTAGCGACTGTAGTTTCAGTGTATTAGTGACTTTTGTTGAGAGTAGTGATTGTAAAGCCAGATAAACTAAGTGTTTTGTGAAAGAGACGTTCTAGAACTCTTATTATATCCATATTCAGACAGTAAATTAAGTGTTTGGTGAGAGAGACAGTTCTAGAACTTTATTGTATCTTTATTTAGAGTGTATATAAAGTTGTTTTGTTAAAATTCAAAGTCTCACTTATCCAGAACCCGGAGAAAACGCAACAATATGTTGACAAATGACTTCAAGCCACTAAATACAGGTAAATTTACTATTAAGAGGAGATTAAAAAGTTTTATAATGAGTTGAATGATTCCATTTTGATTATCACTGCCGGCACTTATTACTTTTGAGTGAATTTTCTATATGATTATGCATTTCAGTTTTCTGATTAATCTACTAGACTTTAGATTATTCTTTTTTTTTAGTAACCTAACCTATGTACAGGTAACTTGTTTACCACTATAGGATTTTACTCTATAAGCTAGCCTATTCAGGAGACTGTTGCCTACATGGGATTTTTCTGGATGAATAAACTTGAACCTTGAAATACCAAATTTACTTTTGAAGAACAATACTGTAAATGAATTACAATTAACCATTAGAAAGTTAGAATGGTACTTTTCTTTAACACTGTACAACAGGAATAGCATCTTTTCTTAATATTATTTGACAAACCAAGAACTTTGCCAAATCCCTCAAAAATAAATCTGGAATTTCTGTCTGTAAAGTTCTTAATTTTTCATATCATAATGTGTCAAGGGACCTGGCCATTTAAAAGAATCCATTCAAAAATACAGAATAGGCTAAAGTTTCATGGAAAACTGATAAATCCAGGGCACCCACTGAAAGGTATAAATCTTATTGCATTTAACCAGTGAATTCAATTCACACCTGACACTATCTTTTGTTATTACTGAAATAATAAAACATTTAACCATTAGAAAGTTAGAAGGGTACTTTTCCTTGATATTGTACAACAGGAATAACATATTTTCCTAATGTTATTTGACAAACCAGGAACTTTGCCAAATCCCTCAAAAATAAATCTGGAATTTCTGTCTGTAAAGTTCCCAATTTTTCATGTCATAATGTGTCAACGGACCTGACCATTTGAAAGAATCCATACCGATTCAGAAATACAGAATAGGGGACAGTTTCATGGAAAACTGATAAATCCAGGGCATCAATTCACACCTGACACTATCTTTTGTTATTACCGAAATAATAAAACTGCTTAAGTTTCAACACCTTTATTTGTGATGAATTGTACATTCATTCAATGTAGTTTGCTGCCACGAGGACTGCTTACCCAATTGTCAACTTTGTGTAGATATTGCAGTAGTTGTTATGATTACGTACTTCGGGATGACCTTTCTTATGCACTCTTGGTTACACCATGCATTCTGGGAAGCGTTCATCTGCTTGATTTTCAATTTTCTATACAAATGGGCAAGCTCTTCGATAGAAGACCTCTTCAATTCATTGATTGTTGTTGCCCTTACTTAGTAAAACTTGTCCATACTACATACAGACATTTTGAAAACCTCATCTGTCATCGGTATTTCATTTTTATTTTCAATTTGATAAACTTTTTGATCAAAACATCATATAACATAGCAACAGATATTTATTTGTAGTTGTCATGATTTGGTACTAATTCAATTTCAATCTGTCTGAAAATGCTGTCAAGCAGCGAAACTATAGTCACAGAAACGTTGAAGAACTTCCTAGAACTTCCAGAATTTGTAGGGCCACTTGCTCCAGTTAGCTTACGCGCTGGCTACGTCCTTCACCAACGAAAACCAACAGTGAAGCCAGAGAAGTAGTCTCCAAGTCTGTATATTTATATCATTGTATGTAGGTTTCTTGAGAAAAATCATAAAATGTGTTAAATTTTTAAAAAGCGCCATCTAGTGATTACAGTAACAATAACAAAGACATGGCTTGCAATGCAGTTGATAGAGCAAGAAATACTCTTTTAAATGACACTAAGTTCAATATTTTCCAATGAGGCGATCCCTAAATATTGCATTTTTCCTAATCAATGTTTGCCTTACCCCCACCACTTTATCTGAAGAGTTAGAGAAAAATAGTGACAACAGAAATTGTTCGTGATACACACGACATTTATCTGCAGGTATTTTCAACACAGTTTATCTGGACATATTACTGAGATATCCTATTTTTTCCATTTCCTCTTGGTGTTACGCCCTTTAACGGGCATCTGACGAACTTGAAAATAATTTCCAACAATTTTTCTTGGCCACACTTACTAAGATATTTTTTCCCAAAGCTCTATGGTAAACGGTTTCCGAGATACAGCCGCTTACCTCGCTTAATTGGCCACCCTGTACATAAAATAAAGTTATGATGTCACAAATAACAGCGATTTAAGATTTTAACTAATCAATAAATCAATAGATAAGGAGGGCATTGCTTGAAATTCCTTGGAAAGGGTAACTAGTCTTATTTCCCGATAATAATAATAATAATGCTTTATTTGTTTCATACGACATGTATACATTACCCGTGATGGGTGTGAAACTTGTCAAAACAGTAGAAAATTAACAAACAAAACAAAAAAAAAATACATAAGTTCAAATAAAATATTAAATTCAAATAAAATAAAATAAAAATAAAATGGACTAAAATTTGATTGTCTCCAATATTTTTCCCCTTGTATTATAATTGTTTTATCAGCTAAGTACTCATCAACAGTATAGTAAGCCTTCTCTTACAATATCTTTCTCAGTTTTGTTTTGAGTGTCGAATGATTGCATTTTTTTATTTCATTAGGTATATGATTATATATTTCTATGATGGGGGCATGTAATTTTTGTTGTTTTAAATATGTGAAGTTTTGTCTTGGGCTGTTCAGATCTTTATTTATAGTATTATGCTCGTGTGTACGTATACACACAATAAGATTAGCTTTATAGAAAAACACTTATAGTGCACATGTTTTAACATATATGTGTGTTTAGTAAGTAATATCGTAACTCTATCAATGAACAAATTTTTACGTAGAACTGTCATGATGATGGTGCACATTGTGAGAACAAAAGTTGTAGGTGTTATAGTAAAATATGCGTCGGTTCGTTATGAAAAATCAGCACTTTTTGTTGGATGACAACGTTCCTTGACATCCAAGCGAACAAGGACTCATCACAATATTAAAGCAATATTTCTTCCTCCAAATATAACTTCATTAGTTCAGCCCATGGATCAGGGGGTATTAGAAAATTAAAAGCGTATTACAGACGTACCTTACTCGAATCCATTTCAGAAAGAATGGAAAGTGATAAATTACATATTTAAAGAAAATTAATCTTAAAGATGTAGTATACTGAATAGCAGACTCGTGAAATAAAGTTAAAACGTCCACTTTACATAAATCCTGATCCACATTATAGACCAGGAAATAATACTTGAGGAAGAAGACTCATCAAACTGATGTTTGAAATGATGCGCGCCATATATGGATGTGAGGAAGTCACCGGAGGAGATTTTATTCAATAGTGGTTTGAGAGTGATGAGCAGGAAGAAATTACCGACACTGTCCTAATGGCTTGTGCTAGAGGATGGAACGAATCAATTGAAGAAATTGACGGTGATGATTATTAAGTGCCCAAAATTTCCCATATTGAAGGTAAAAATGCATTGGGGAAGGCGTTACTTTACGTGGAACAGCAGCTAAGTGCCATCGCCACGGATGTGCTATGATTGAAAAGATGGAGGGATTGCGCAATCAAGAATCACGAGTTCTAATTACTACAGGGTAATGTTTATCGCTTGACACATACATACCTTGCCAGAAATTATGTTTTTAGTGAATTTTCTTAAAAAAAATTCACTAATGAGGAGATCCCGACTTTTGAATTTTGAAAAAATTTCTTCAAATGAGCGCTAATTAGGCCCCCCAGAAAACATATCCGGGGTCAGTTTCAATTTTTATATGTTTATATATATATATATATATATATATATATATATATATATATATATATATATATATATATATATATATATATATATATATATATATATATATATATATATATATATATATATATATATATATATATATATATATATATATATATATATATATATATATATATATATGTATCACACCGATAACTCAAAAAATAATGGGCCGATTTTGATCAAATTTGGTGAAAAAATTCCTTTTGCAAATGGCTTGGATGAGTTCGTTAGTCAGGAAAATCTGCCCAGGTTTTCCCGGAAAATTTTGTGTTTTCTTTCGAAAAAAATTTATATCCGGAATTAACAAAGTAAGGGCAACCAAATTGTACGCAGGTTTACATCCTTATAGGTAAGTTACCTACCAAAATTTAGTTATGTAGGTCAAAAGACAAAAAAGTTATAGGCATTTAAAAATAAATTGGGGTTTTCCTCAAAACGTCAAAGTGGCGATTTAAAATGTCAAAATTGGCAACATTTAGGCAAATAACTTGAATCTAATACGGGCTATGGAAAGAAAATGTCTCAAGAAGGATGTTTTACAAACCCTAAAGTCTTAGTTTCAACCGTCATTGTCCTTCATTTTACTAAAATATTTGCAGAAAATTCATTTCAAATAGACCCTTTCTCTGATGCTTGGCAGTAGCCTTAGCTATAGAGTTTATCATTTAATGGTATATAATTTTTGTCGAATATTCGTAAAAAATTAATAAAGCTCAATATATCCGTTATTATATAAGATATGAAGAAAATTTGTATATATTAATTATAGGGTGTCTTGAGCTACATCTTAAAATAATATTTTTGCAATCACAGGGTGGCCTATAAGTCGTTGGTGATACAAATTTCCTTTTTTTAATCAAACACGCCTTATGTTATTGCATTTTTGCATTTTCCATCGAAATATAATGCATGTTTGTAAGAAAATAAATTCTGGACGCAGCAAGTGCGTTATGGTAGCGAATTTTGATCAAATGTTTCATATTTGAACTGCTCAATTTGCTATTAACCTATAAGGTTGACCATGAAACGTGTTTTTTCGGGAACATTTTAAGTTTACTTTTGGAAATTTTTGTACATTTTCACACAATAAAGTTATTTTAATGGAACATGGCACATTGTTTTTACTATATAGGTTATACTGGTAACCAAATTTGATGCCTGCTTTCTTAAAAAAACACACATATTTGTTATTAAAAAGATTTTTATGAAAATTCACTACCATAACGCACTTGCTGCGTCCAGAATTTTTATTATAATTTGTAGCAAATCTTTTTTAGACAATCTCAAAAAATATGGCATAAGGGGTAGTGCTTTAGGATTACTAGCTGCCTGTCAGACAGGAATGAAAGGGTTAGAATTAAAAATTAGAAGAGTGAATACAAATGCATTACTACAGGTGTTCCGCAGGGAACTATACAGGGATCTTTGTTTTTATACCTTATGGAAATGACCTATTACGAGATATGCAAAGTGGTACCATCATGTCGCTTATGCCCGACGCGATACTGTTATCATGTCGAGTGGTGACTGTGTCCCTGGTAGAGGAAAAAGTGAATCAATATCTCAAACATGTGTCAGAATGGCTGGCTCTGAATAGATTATCTTTGAACGCAGATAAAAGTGTAAATATGACATTCGGTGTTTACTGTGATGGTGTATCTGACACACTGAATGTTAAGTTGGGAAATCAATTGATAAAAATAGTTGAGAGCCATAAGTAGTTGGGCTTATATTTTGATTACAATATGAAATGGGACAATCACATTAATTATATCTTTAAAAGAGCTAGATATTTGATATCCATTTTTGCTAAAATGAGAAATCTTATAGATACTAAAACACTTGAGTTGATATACTATGCATTTGTCCATAGTATGAGAAATTATGGAGTAGTTGTTTGGAAGGGAGCACATGACAATAATCTAAACCTGATACCAGAAAGCCAAAACAAAATATTAAAAATTGTAAACAAGAATCGATTTCCAGAAGACATCCCTTAATGTAAGACAATTGTTTCGGTGGCTATTAAGCTTTTTTATATGTTGACAAACGACTTCAAGCCACTAAATACAGGTAAATTTACTATTAAGAGGAGATTGAAAAGTTTTATAATGAGTTGAATGATTCCATTTTGATTATCACTGCCGGCACTTATTACTTTTGAGTGAATTTTCTATATGGGGATTATGCATTTCAGTTTTCTGATTAATATACTAGATTTTAGATTGGTTATTATTTTTTTTAGTAACCCAACCTATGTACAGGTAACTTGTTTATCTCTATAGGATTTTACTCTATAAGCTAGCCTATTCAGGAGACTGTTGCCTATATGGGATTTTTCTGGATGAATAAACTTAAACCTTGAAATACCAAATTTACTTTTGAAGAACAATACTGTAAATTAATTACAATTAACCATTAGAAAGTTAGAATGGTACTTTTCTTTAACACTGTACAACAGGAATAGCATCTTTTCTTAATGTTATTTGACAAACCAAGAACTTTGTCAAATCCCTCAAAAATAAATCTGGAATTTCTGTCTGTAAAGTTCCCAATTTTTCATATCATAATGTGTCAAGGGACCTGGCCATTTAAAAGAATCCATTCAAAAATACAGAATAGGCTAAAGTTTCATGGAAAACTGATAAATCCAGGGCACCCACTGAAAGGTATAAATCTTATTGCATTTAACCAGTGAATTCAATTCACACCTGACACTATCTTTTGTTATTACTGAAATAATAAAACATTTAACCATTAGAAAGTTAGAAGGGTACTTTTTCTTGACACTGTACAACAGGAGTAGCATATTTTCTTAGTGTTATTTGACAAACCAGGAACTTTGCCAAATCCCTCAAAAATAAATGTGGAATTTCTGTCTGTAAAGTTCCCAATTTTTCATGTCATAATGTGTCAACGGACCTGGCCATTTGAAAGAATTCATATCGATTCAGAAATACAGAATAGGGGACAGTTTCATGGAAAACTGATAAATCCAGAGCATCAATTCATACCTGACACTATCTTTTGTTATTACCGAAATAATAAAACTGCTTAAGTTTCAACACCTTTATTTGTGATAAATTGTACATTCATTCAATGTAGTTTGCTGCCACGAGGACTGCTTACCCAATTGTCAACTTTGTGTCTCTGAAAACGCTTGTTCACAATATGAATCCCTCCTGTTTCCAACATATATAACACAGATCAAATTGCTTTGATAGGATGTTGTATACTGTATGGTAGGACAGGCCTAACATTTTCTTGAATAGTGACTGTTATGGACGGGCACTTTCATCTTCACAATAAGTTCCACCTCATATAAATTGCTGTTGCCAATGTTTGACTGCATCATAAAATACAGCAGTTTCGCCTAAATGTATCCACCAAATCTTTGCGAATTTGAACTGGACATAAACTTTTTGTAGGTTTTTAGTCACAATGGCACAACTCTATCCATTTCCAACTGATAATATGTAACCTTTTCACTAAGCTCATGAAACTTAGGTCATAAAAATTAAATCTTTTTGTGGAAATAATTTTAGCAGGCCATACAGCAAACAGTAAAGGGCTGCTTCTCCTTAGATATTTGGTAAGTCTATTTGAGAATCGATTTTCCTAGCTTTACAAATGACAACAAGTATATAAGAAGTATAAATTATTATTTTATACCTTTAAGAAAGTAAACATGTCTTAAACATGTGTTTAAGAAAAATAAAACACTTCATAGATATGAAATTTAAACAAATGTGTATATCCTAAAAAAATTATTTAAAATTTTATACACTCAAATATACAATATAATTTATATATCTATAATAATAGCTAAAAAGAAAAGGGGTTGAGTCAAACTAAAATGGTTTTTTTAGAGTATGGTCAGTAATATAAAATAAACTTTCATTCAGCTTAAAGCATCAAAATTATTATCAGTGTAACATTTTTGAGACACATATAAAAAGGCTTGATGTTATGTTGGGTCCTAATTAATGGGCTCATTAATAAAATATTAGTAAAACTGCATCTAGTAACAATAACTAATCTTTTATTAATGAGCCCATTAATTAGAACCCAACATAACATCAAGCCTTTTTATATGTGTCTCGAAAATGTTACACTGATAATAATTTTGATGACTAATGACCATGTGTGTGTAACGTTACCCGTCTAACAACTGACAACCTAATGTCTGCTTGGCTACACTGTTGCCAACCCTATAACATTCCCTCTTGTGTTCAACAAATAAGGTCCTTATACTTGCTTGCGAATTTGACATGTCATTTTGGTCTCTGATTACTTGTACTAGTATCCATGTCCATTGTTTCTTCTTGGCTGCCTTCCTGCTCAGGAACATCTTCTGTTTCTTCATTATTATTCTGTTCTTCGAAGCTTGATTTTAACCTTCCACCTTTGTTCATTGGCTAAAATAATATTTTGTGGACCAACTGCTGTTTCCGATCCCCTATCTAATATGTTCTCTATTTCAAACTAATGTTGAACCATTTATACTAACTTCATACAACCTCCATCTATTTTCTTATTAAAAATTCTGTCATGCCACAACTTATCGGTATCTGGTCATAGCTGAACATTGACTAACTTACCAACATCTAATTCAGGTAATTGTTTACTTTTCCTGTCATAATATTGTTTACTGTATTTTCGTTGGTTTTCTAACATACTAGAAGTATCTTTCAATGAGTTCGGAATATAATTTTGTACATGTGTGGGAATTAAATTTCTTGTACTTCTTCTCATTAATCTTTGTGCAGGACTAACATTAATTTTATTTGGAGTGTTAGGCCAATATAACAATGTTAACCAAAAGTCCTCATCAATATCTTCTGATTTCTTCATCAGCTTCTTAGCTTTTTTAACAGTTGCTTCGGCTTTTCAGTTTCCCTTTTGATGATAAGGAGAACTGGTGGCATGCTTGAATTGGTATTTTCTGGAAAATTCCTCCATGGTCTTATTAACAAAGTTGGTACCGTTATCCGTACAACAAATTTCAGGAATGCCATACCTGCTAAAGTTTTGTTTGATTGCTAATATAACACTGCTGGGTATAAGATCTCTCAGAAAAAATAACTTAAAATAGTCAGACTAATGGTCCACAATGACAAGAACTTTTTCTTGTTTGCCTTTATAATTACAAAAGAAAACGTCCATTGAAATAATGTCCCAAGGGTATTCTGCAACTTTTTGCCACAGCATTGGTAACAATGCTTGTGAAGGCAAGTATTTGGTACATATTTCGCAATTTTGCACTTTATCTATAATTTGTACTAGGCTAAAAAATATTCATTTTGGCAAATTTAGTAGTGTTTTCCATACCACTATGGACTAAGTGTACTCTGTCGATCATAGAACTTCTTAAATAGTAAGGTATCAACATTCTGGTACCTTTCAAAATTAAACCATCTTGCACAGTTAAATCATTTCTATACTTAAAATAAATTTCAATGTTGTCAGGAACATCTCTGATATATTTTGGCCCACCTTGATTGATCATAGTCATTAAATGCTGTAGTGCAGTCTCTACTAGTCTTATCCTTTATAGTTTGCAATGGTCCTTCCGATATGTTAATTGTATTGACTAATTTCAAATTTTCAATTATTTCAAAGATGTTCGTTTTGTCCGATGTAATTTGATAAATATTGTGCTTTTCTATTTCACTTTCAAAATTTTTGTCCGGGTCATTAACTATGTCTTGACAAAAAATCTCCTATGATATTACTTTTACCATTAATATATACAACATTTATTCTGTATCTTTGTAAGATCATTAACATTAACTGCAATCGTTGGGTGCTCTGAGTAAAGGCTTCTCAAAAATGCTGATCAAGGCTATATGATCTGTTTTGACTGTGACATATGTCCTGCTAAACTGGTCAAATCTGGTACAACCAAAAACGATAACTAGGATTTCTTTTTCGCACATTGCATAATTTTGCTCAGATTTTGTGAGAACTCAGGAAGCATATACAATTTGGTTATTCTGATAAATAACTGCACCTAAACCTGTAGAACTGGAATCACATTCCATTATCAATGGTTGATTGGCATTCTAGTATTTTTAAGTTGGAATATTTGATACTACATTTTTTAATTTGACAAATTCTGCATCGTCCATCTCAGGCCACTTCCAATTTAAGTTGGCCAATGATAACTGCCTCAATTGTTTTGAACATATGCGAAGGTAGAAATTTACCCAAGTATGTACATAAGCCTAGGAATTTTCTTAAACTCTGTTTATTTTTCGGAGGTTGCATGTTAACAATTGCATCTACTTTTGAATCATCTGATTTGAGACCCACATCAGTAAGAATTAAACCATAAAAATGTACCGAAGTAACATCCAAGCGAGGTCGTTTGTCTGTTGCGAACATAATAGTGGAGGCCTCAATCTCCGAGTGTAAATCTTTACCTAAACATATATATACACCCCCCCCCCTCATCACCGAGTGTTCGTCTGCACCCGACACCAGCCAGTGGTTGACTCCAGTTAGCCACTCCGGTCCCACAGGGGACTTGCTGCACTTACTATTATCTATAATAGTAGACCCAAGATACGTGAACATTTCTACTTGTTATTTTTTTTAGCATTACATCCATTTCTGCAGTCTTATCCTTAAATATCTTCAGTACCTCATCATATTGGTTTTTAGTTGGATTTTTGAAAAAGTTAAGTATATAAACATTTTTTGATTAAATAGGGAGAAGAGATAAGGAAGATAAAATACGTTTATGATTAAATTAAAAAGCTCCTATAAACTGTGTGTTTTAGGTGATAAAAAATGGTGTAAAAAATTTGAAGTTTTGAAGATCTTGTTTGCTATCGCGTTTCTGTGGTATCTGACATGTTTTGTTGAATTGGAGATAGTGTTGGAGCTAGTAAATACATTTTAAATTGAAGTGAAAACTAATGAGAAAGAGGGAGATAAGAAACCTGTGGCTCTTATCTTAATGGACCATTATGGTAACTGAATATGAAGAACAGATTGTGAACCAGTGCCGTAGAATTAAAAGGGTTTTAATGATGCTAGCACATAAATTGATGCAGAATAAAATGCTTACTTTGCAAAATTATTAAACAGCCTTCGAAAAATGGTAAAAGCCCTACAGTTTTTCTATATGATGCATGTAAAAATCTAATATGTATTGAATGCAGTGAATTAACCGCATCAGAGCTGAGATGTATTCCTCTTCTCAAGAGGACATGGAAATTCCACTGTAGGAAGTGTAGGAATTTTGAGCTGTTGGAGCTTTTGCAGAATACAGTTGCTGATAAGGAAAATATAGTAAATGATCAGGAAATTAGAATCTCTTTACTGAGGAAGAAAATTGAAAGTTTGGAGAATGTAAACAAACTTGTATTATGCTGGGGCATTTCAACAGCCGATTTCTGTTTCTGGATCTGTGAAAGTCAATAATTGTTAAACCAAAACATCAGCAATCAACTGACCAGACTCAGAAGGATATTACTTCGAAAATTAATCCTGCAGAGCTCAAGATTGGTGTTAGTAATATGTAGTCAACAATGATCGGTAATGTAGTGATCAAATGTCAATCAAAGAAAGAAGTTGAAACACTAAAACGGGCGATAGACAATAGATTAGGAGATAATTACAATGTAGAGCTGAGTAAGTTGAGACCACTCAAGAATTAGAATTGTAAATGTGACCCAAGACTTGACTCAGGAAGAAATTAAAGATTGCTTAAAGGAACATAATAATTTTATGGGTGAAATTAAGGTAACTTATGTTCACAGTAATAAGAGTGGAACAAAAACCATTATATGCGAATGCTCTCCTAACAATTTTCATCAAATTTGAAAGTTGAAGAAGGTATGCCTGGGCTGGCAAAGATAGATGGTTTATGAAGATCTGAATGTACCAAGATGCTACAAGAGTCAAGAATATTATCATACAAGCCGTGCCTGCAAGAATAAAGTTGTCTGTCCTGTATGCTCTGCAGAGCATGAGGAAAAGTGATGTCCGAAACATAGAAAGTTTTGTTGAAATTGTGATGTTGTCAATAGGGGGTTTCGCACGTCCCATGCCACTGATCATCAGTGTAACAGCAGTGAATGTCCCACTCTGAAGTTTCACATGGACTTACTCAGGTCGATAAACTACACAAATTAGTGAGATACAATGGTTTATCATTTCTTATGACTGTATTTCTTTTTGTCTCATTGAAATTCTTTATATGTTTACGATTGTGTGCTTGAGAGTTGACATTTGTAGATTTAAACATCGAACCGCCCATTCACTTGGATTTTTGAGTTGTGCACTGGGGAACTACTTATTTTTCATTGTTTTATTTTATATGAAAATTTCTCATCTAAATATATGCTCAATGTTTACAGGATTTCATGATTTTAAAAATTTAGTAATAGCTAATAATTTGGATATTGTTGCTTTATCTGAAACATGGTTGTCTGGTCGAGTTAGCGCTAAAATTATTGAAATAGAAGGATATTGTTTTATACCTAAGACTAGAGGTGGCAAATGAGGAGAGGTTGCAGTGTATATTAGAAACTAAATTTCTTTTCAAGAAGTTATTCTTGATGAACGGGTAAATGAGCAGACAGGGTTATTTTAGTTAAAACCAAACAGGGTAGGAAGATCATCATTGTGGCTAACTTTTATAGACGACCAAATGCTCATCCAGGTACTTTTATTGGTGATGATAATATTATTTCATTTATATATCCACTATGTGACGAGAGTCTGGGCGACATGAATGTATGTTTCTTCAATCTGGATAACCCTCTTGTTTCTTGTTTTGAAACATATGGCTCAAAACAGTATTTGAGTGAACTACACGGGTGACAAAAACGACCTGTACACTTCTAGATCCCATAGTATTTACTAATGCTGACTTTGTACAAAATGTTGGAACATTAAATGGAGACAGTATTTGTGTTATATTCCTATAGTTATTAAGCATGTGTTATATGTCTATAGTTATTAAGATTATTAATATTATCAACCCTCAATGAACCGTATGTTCATCAGTATGGATCACTGGTCGTCCCCAGTCAGACAGTCAGACAGCATTGCATGCTGGAGAATTAGCATGGCGGTAGTTCATGGCACAGGTTCATGGAAAGGCACGGTTATATATTCCTGAGTTGTTATAATAAAAGTAACTAAATAACAAGTAGTGTGATTATGAACAAGATATCCAATATAATACATGGTGTCAGGTAGGTGGGAGGTTTGCTTCCACGAGTAAATATAAATGCAAAACTGGTAATCGCACAAGATGGAAGGTTTGTTTAACACCCGAACCCCTTGTTCTTGACAGCGACATCGCTGCAAACTTGAAAATATTTGCTCAAAAATTTGATGTATTTATGACTGCCACAGAATTATTTTCAAAAAGTGAGGCAAAGAAGGTTGCAGTATTCCTAAATATGGTGATGATGGGCTCGAACTTTTCAACAGTTTTGCGTAGGCAAATGAAGACAACAAAAAATTGGATAAGGTAATAGAAAAGTTTAATACTTATTGTTCCCGGAAGAAATATATAATATTCGAGCGATATAAGTTTAACAGTGTGTTTGAGGGTGGAAGCGGAGGTTAATTATAGGAATAAAATGTAGGAACGAAGCACATATGTGTGACATAGATAACGGTATATTGGTAACTATATTAAAGCACAAAACTTAATAAACAATAGAAATAACGATATAACAAATTGAATAAGAGAAACTTACTTAGGTATGGTCATCTTGACTATTAATAGTTAACGGTGTTTTGTTGTGTATCAATGAACAATATTTATAGTAATTCTATCTAGTTTCTAACCTTCCTAAATGCTGGCTTCATCAGTTTTCGATACCTTGTACGTTTGCTAATTTGCGTTTGTTTATTTGTTGACAAAACAAATGCAGTAGCATCAATGCCAATGTTATTCAACAACATTGACCTCTAATAATTACAATGTTTATTCCTTATTTTAGATTGATTTCTTAATACTAGTTTACTTGTGATTTTATTGATCTTACTAACTATGTTTCTTATACGTCTTCTACTGCCCTTCTGTAATTGCCATGGTTCTCTGAACACAGTGTTTGTCAGAAAGAAGGGCAAATATTTGACAATTTCTTGGCAGATTTTCGCAAAGCTGTAAAAATCACTGAGTATAAAGATCAGGATGACATGATAAGAGATCGTATAGTCATGGGTATTCTAGATAAGCAGATGCAGGAGAGATTATTACGTGAGTGTGACTTAACGCTTGATAAAGCGGTCCAATGTTGTAAAGCCACATAAAGTGCTATCAAGAGCCCTGCAAAGTGACAGTCAAGTGCGTACAGTGCAAAAGTCTCCCCATGAGTAACAGAAAATTAAAATAACATCCGAACCTGAACGAGTATTCAGTAAAAATAATTACAGATTCTGTGGATATACACATGACAAATCAGAAAGGTGTCCTGACATTAAAAAAACCTGTGCAAAATGCCAAGGAAGAAACCATTTCGCCAAAGTTTGTTTGAAAGGTGGAGTAGCTGATTTTGGAAGCCGCCGACAAGAAAATGCAGACTACAATAAAGGTATAAGGCGCAAAGATAAGAGTGTTCATGATGTTGATATAGATATGGAACATAGTGATTCAAGTGAAGAATTTAGTGTAATTAAGTGAAATTTATTGAGTCTATTGGTAGCGAAGGTCGAAATATGTGGGTGCAAGTGGTAAAAATTGGTAAGCATTTTGTGAAATTCAAGCTGGACAGAGAAGCAGAGGTCAGTGTGTTGCCCTTGCATATTATCCAACAATATAATCTTGAGAGTAGAATCAAGAATACGAAAGTAACAATTGTTTTATATGGAAGCGCAAACTTTAGAATTACACCTGTAGGTGAAATATTGTTGTTGTGTGAAGTTAGTAACAGGGCCGCAGTTGTAACATTCATTGTTGTTGATACTGAAAATCAAATGCATTTGCTTGGGCTAGGAGCATGTATAAATTTACAATCATAAAAAAATTTTGCAAGTATTGAGAGCACACAGTTTGTCACCTTAGATAATGTAGTTAATTCATATCCTATTGTTTTTGAGGGCTTTGGTGAGTTCCCAACTGAACATCGCAATACTCTGAAAGAAAATTCAACACCCCTTGTGCAACCACTCAGAAGGGTTCGCCATGTATTACGTGAAAGACTTAAAAACAAACTTGATTCGTTAGATAATCAAAAAGTTATTCGTTAAGTAGATAAGCCTACAGAGTGGTTGCATGCATTGGTGATTGTTGAAAAGAAAAATGGTGATTTACGTTTATGTTTAGATCCTAAATATTTGAATTAAGTAATAAAGCGTGAGCACTTTGTAATACCAACCGCAGATGAAATTGCACCCATGTTGTGTGACAAACAGTATTTCACAGTGTTAGACATGAAGAATGGATACCTTCAAGTAAAAATTAATGGCCAGAGTGCAGATTATAGCACATTTAGCACACCATTTGGGAGCTATCAATTCTGTAGATTACCATTTGGGTTATGCTCAGCTCCTGAAGTCTTTCAAAAAAACAACTAATGAACTCTTTGGTGATATAGATGGAGTGGGTCTATATTTTGACGACCTTATTATTACAAGACGTAATAAGGCTGCACATGACAAAAACTTGCGCTTTGTATTATAAAGGGCTCTTAGGTACGGTGTCAAGTTTAACAAAAATAAGATACAGTTCAAATCACAGCAGGTTAAATTTATGCGACAAATTGACTCAAAAAAGGGCATTGAGCTAAATGAGATATATATAAAGGCTCTACTTGATATGCCAGATCCTAAAGATAAACCAGGTGTAATGAGATTATTAGGGATGGCTAAGTTTTCAGGTAAGTTTCTCCCAAATATGTCTAAAATAACTACACCCCTTAGAGAATTAATTAAACAAAATGTTGAGTGGAACTGGACTAACAAACACAAACAGTCAGTATCTCAGCTGAAGTACTTGATAACCTTTGCCCCCATATTGACATTTTTGATCCTGATAAGCCTATAGAGATTGAAACAGATGTGTAAAAGGATGGCTTGGGGGCTTGTTTACTTCAAGGTGGGGATCCTGTGGCATTTGCTTCAAGGACGTTAAATTCAGCTGAACAAAAATACACTCAAACGGAGAAGATGTTGGCCATTGTTTTTGGTATACAAAAATTTCATTTTTTATATATGGACTTGATATAACTATAAGATCTGATCGCAAGCCACTGGAGGCAATTTTTCGAAAAGAGTTGGCAGATATCACACCAAGATTACAGAGAATGTGTTTGCGTTTGCTGGATTACAATATAAATGTAGTATACAAGCCACTATATTGCTGTTTTTTTAAAAAATATATTTCAACAACACACCACGAGGGCTTACAGCCTAAATACTATCGTACCGTGAGTGTCGACAAGGAGGAAAGAGGCAACTTGTTAATTCTGGACTTGAAGGTTTGGAGGTTCGGATGAGAAGGAAAAACATGTGCCGGCTAAGAATTCCACAACTTGGATGTCCTCGGGACAAAAGAGCCCGCATAACAAGGTGTTCTACGTCTGGTGAGGTGGACAGTAAAAGGGTCCATTCGCTCTGTTCCCCTGGTAGATCTGTTGGGGGCAGCAGGTGGAGGAACTATGGAAGAAAGCTCCTCTGAGCAGTGCCCGTGCAGATATCTATAAAAGAGAGAGAGAGAGGTCACCAACAGCACATCGGTGGGAAAGGGATGGCAGCCTTTGGGTGAGGGGAGGGGCACCGATGAGACGTATAGCTCTCTTCTGAATGGAGTCCAGGATAGCGAGTGTAGAAGCGGCAGCGGCACCCCAGATGTGGGAGCAGTATTCGAGGTTTGGCCTTATTTGTGAACTACATACGGTATAGAGATTAGCTGGTGAAAAGTATTTGCGAGCCCGGAAGAGGAAACCTAATTTCTTAGCAACAACTGATGTGAGATGTTGGTGCCAATTGAGATTTCGATCCACAGAAATGCCAACAAGTGAAAAGGACTCATTACTTTGAATAACTTGGTTGTTCATTGTGATGGTTCTAGAGCTGGTGTATCTTTTATGAGAAAGAAAGCAAGACTGAGATTTGGTGGGGTTGAATTGTACAAGATTTCTACTTCCCCAATCTAATATTTTTTGGAGATCCACGGAGACAGAACCCTCCATGTGTCTGTGATCCTCATCTAGTTGGGCCAAAGAGACAGGCTTAGAATATTGTATATTTGAGTGGAGGGTGCTGTCGTCCGCGTAACTGTGAACTGGGTTGGATGTGCTAGAGAGGAGGTCATTGATGTGGAGAAGAAACAAAATAAGGGCTAAAGCTGAACCTTGAGGAACTCCTGCATTAATTGGATATAGTTTAGAGAAATGGTGAATGAATATAGTTTAGAGGAATTCTGAATTGCAAAGCATATTCCGCTCAAATAATTTATAAAAATAAGAAAATGTCTACACGTTTGTATTTAAATTGGTATTACTTCAATATAGTTAATTTACGCGACGTAGGCCTCCTCCTACCCTCACAGCCTAACCATAACCCAACCTCGTTTGAAAATGACAGTTAGTTTTTATAAATTAAATTTATACGTCTGTCTTTTATTAATGAGAATTTATTTATTATATTATTCGCAAATTCATCTGAATCTTGATCTTGGAGAAAACCTAAAACTCTTTTTCTATCGAAATAAGTGCAAGAGTTGATTAACAGTCATTCTTCATCGAAATTCTGCTGTAAGTTTTAATACGCTGTAAACAAGAAATATTTCTCTCAACTGAGGTACTTGTTGCTAGAATTGTTGCGATTAAAACAAATAGTTTATAAGCCTCGATAAATATTTTTCGTAAATCGTTAACCAAAAAATTATTTAAAATTGCTTCTACATTTAGTTTTTCAAATTGTTCGTGGTAATATAAAACTTCTAGCTCGTTGATCAGTTTCTGTTTATCAAACGTATTTTTATAAAAGCTGGTTAAACTAGTTATTAGATCAGTTGGAAAATCCTTACGGTATTCTTTAAATTTTGATGAATCAGCTAGAGAAAGAAATAATAGTTGTGACATCTACAAATTTGACTTGTATTTGAGTTGTAATATTATCTATTACTTCATAAAACAAAATACGCAAAGATGTTTTTTCATCGTCTAAAGCAGTTTCAGATAATTTGCGTCTCTTGTGTGGTGGCTCAAGATTAGTGGTAATTTTTAGTCCCGCCTTTTCGAATAGTTTATCAAAGGTTGACTCATTTCTCAAGGATTTGATACGATCCCTGGCCAAAAAGATTTGATTTTTCCAATAATTTATGTCTAATAACTTTTTTTTAAGTATATCAAATAATAAATCTGTAATGTCAAAAATGGTTTTATAAACCGTGGTTAAAAATGCACGAGTCACGTATCTGTATTTCACAATTTTTGGCAAAATGACCTCTAAAGACCCGACTTTAGAGGCCATTTTCTCCGAATACACTCTAGCGGCACAGTAATGAGGCGCCTGTACTTGTCGCCTAACAGCTTAGCATATGTCTCGTACAGCAGTACTACTGATGCAGTAGAGAGAGAGAGAGAGAGAGAGAGAGAGCGAGATCTGATGTTTTCAAGATTCACATGAAATTTAGGCTACCTACTGGCCCGCCTACCACGGTCTCTTATTTAGACAGTGTTTTCTTATTAACATATAACCGGCGGCTCGGATCGTATCGGTACAACTTTCCATAGAGCTGCTAATAGAAGAAACTTTTATCACATTGCAACGAGAAAACTAGATAGGTATAATTATTTAGTATATTTAAATATATTTTTTTTAAATTTAAGTTTTCTAAGTTTCTAAGTCAAGGTAGGCGGCGCCTACCTGGCCTACCCCGACCAGCCGCCACTGTGTTGCGGATAAGCATAATGTAATATCTGCCTTAAGATCTCCATCAGGCAGCGCTACAGTAGTGTATGGTCGAGAAATTCAACCAGTGTTCAATCGCAGAACCCGGCAAAAGGGTTGGATCTGTCAACAGGATAGTGGGAATTCGCAATGATCCATCAAATAAAGTTAAAGCTGTTGTTAGACGACATAGATCCTCACTGTGTGTTGGCAGACTCGCATTGGAAGTGTCTGAAGAAGACTTGGCTGAATATGTTGTGACCTTGTTGGGTGAAGTAAGTCCGAGTGATGGTTGAGAAGCAAACTGTGAGATCAGGAACTTATAATTGTTTTCGGCTAGAGGTTGATGCACCTTTCTTGGAAAAATTGCTCCTGCCATCAGCTTGGCCTGAGAATGTCACTATGAAGAGGTTTCGCTTCCCTCAGTACCAGAAATCACAGTGATGACCCTGACTCTAATCCTCACCATTGCTGCCGTCAAATCACCATGATTCCTCCTCTCTCATTGTACTGCCAGAATGTGTGTGGTCTTAGACCCAAAGTAGAAGATTTCTATTCTGCAGTTTCATCCAGTGAGCGCTCTAATATCGCGGTTACTGAGACCCGTCTCCAGGATGATATTCTTGATGCTGAGCTGTTTTCTGATGGATTCGGCGTCTTCAGATGCGACAGAGATCTTGTAGCGTGAGGTAAAATGTGTGGTGGGGGCTCATTACTGGCAGTTCAAACTTTCTTGACTCCCACTCCGCTTGTCTTAACATCAGTTACTGAGTCCAGACCAACCATTGATGTTGTAGGTTGTAAGTGCTCGTTCAACTTTAAATATTTTTATATATTGTTAACCGTCATTCCTCCTCAGACTAGCGCTCATCAGATGGCGATATTTTTTAATAGCCTTGAACAGCTTCCCTTTTTGTATGAGGCAAATGTTGTGCTGTGAGGCGACTTTAATGCACCCCATTTTGTGAGTAATGATATTGCTGATGCTAAGAGTGAGACAATCTAATAGTTAACAAATTTTCTGAATCTTCTGCAGTACAATGATGTGCTGAATGGGAATCAGCGACTTCTTGGCCTACTTTACTCAGATTGTGAGTGTTCTGTACAACAGGATAAGCTGTCCCTTGTCGCTGAGGATACGCATCATCCTGCACTAGCTATTCAGCCTAAATTTTTAAATCAGATTTCTGGACAATCACCCTTTGTTCCTGAAAGATCCCGTAAAACATATCACTTCAGAAAAGCTGACTTTGAAGCATCCTATAACTCGCTTTTGGTCATTTTTTGGGACTGAATGAAGGATGCATTGACACAAATCAGGCATGCTCCATCTTTTATCATCAACTGTACACCTGTTTTGACAAACATGTTCCCTTATTCAAGCCCAGGAGCTGTAAGTACCCAGCTTGGTTTGATGCTTCCATTATTAGGAACATCAAATGAAAGGCTCGCCACTTTGCACATTTCAAAAATAGTGGATCTGAATATCATCTTTAAGGATTTAGACACTTGAGGTCAGTTATGAAGTGTCAGATCTCGGCGGCTTACAATGCCTACCTGCATAGGGTCGAGGAATCCATAAGTGATGACGTTAAAACATTCTGGTCATATATCCAAAATGAGAGGCGATCTTCAAGACTTCCTGGTTTGGTGAAAGGTGATAATGGTGGCATTTTTGAGACACCAGAATCTATAGTTAATGCACTTGCAGGGTATTTTCAGAGAGTATACCTGCCACCTTCTAATAGTACTCCCAGCTCTTGCAAATATGGCCAAAATACAGTTTCTTTGCCAGATTTCTCTGCTGCTGAAGTCGAGAAGTCATGTCTCAAATTAAAGAACAAACTTACAACTGGCCCTGACCTGATTCCATGCCTCTTAGTTAGATATTGTGCTAGTGTCCTAGGAAGACCTCTAAGTTTCATATTTAACTTGGCGCTCAAGACTGAGCGATGTTTGGAAGATAGCGAAGGTTATTCCCATCTTGAAGAATGGCGATAGGTCCTTGATTTCCAGCTATAGACCAATTGCTCTTTTATGCAATTTTGCTAAGGTATTTGAAATCGCCATTTACAATCGCATCTACCCATCTCTCAAAAACATGATTTCGCCATGTCAACATGGCTTCATGAAACGCTGTCTACTGTCTCCAACCTATCCCAATAAAGCGATAAATCAATAAATAAAAATAAAATACTTCTAAAATATTAAGTTTAGTGAGTCGGTGCAAAATACAGGCCTACACGGAAGATACTCAGGTATATTATCAATTTCCTAAAAAAGATTACTTACAATCCTGTCAATACATTAATGGAGATCTAGTAGCGGTTCGACATCAGTCGTTAAAACATAATTAAATGTTAAATCCGAACAAATTTCAACTCATGTGTTTTGTAATTAGAAACAACAAACAATTTGTTATCCAAAATTTTAACATTCATATTGACAATGTTCTAATTCCTTTCACGAACAAGGCTAGGAATCTGGGACTTATTTTTGATAGTGACTTAAGGTTTGAAGATCATCTAAAGCTCATATTTGGGAGAGCATACTCTAGCCTGAGGCTTCTATATTGTAACAGATTCTTACTGGACCAGGAAGCGAGGAAGTTGTTATGCGAGTCTCTTGTCTTGTCACACTTCAACTTTTGTGATTTCATTTATGGTTCTTGTCTAACCCAATTTAATACGGATACAGTGCAGAAAGTACAAAAAAGCTGCTATCATTTAATATATGGGGTCAGAAAGCATGATCCAATTACATATAAAAAACAAGAGGACGGATGTCTTAATATGAACTCTAAAAGATTACTACATTTGAGAGCTTTCACACATCAAATTGTGAATGACCCTGCAGCACCTTCGTCTCTCCGACAGAAGTTTACCCCATAAACGTGTTCAATCTAAATCAACTGGATTTAACAAAAATTTTGTTTTACCACATCATAGGACAGCCATATTTACATGTAGTTTTTTTTATTTCAACAACACACCGCGAGGGCTTACAGCCTAAATACTATCGTACCGTGGGTGTCGACAAGGAGGAAAGAGGCAACTTGTTAATTCTGGACTTGAAGGTTTGGAGGTTCGAGGGAGAAGGAAAAACATGTGCCGGCAAGGAATTCCACAACTTGGAAGTCCTCGGGACAAAAGAGCGGGCATAACAAGATGTTCTATGTCTGGTGACCTGGACAGTAAAAGGGTGCATTCGCTCTATTCCCCTGGTAGATCTGTTGGAGACAGCAGGTGGAGGAACTATGCAAGAAAGCTCCTCTGTGCAGTGCCTGTACAGATATCTATAAAAGAGAGAGGTCACCAACGGCACGTCGGTGGGCAAGGGATGGCAGCCTTTGGGTGAGGGTGGGTCACCGATGAGACGTATAGCTCTCTTCTGAATGGAGTCCAGGATAGCGAGTGTAGAAACGGAAGCAGCACCCGAGATGTGGGAGCAGTATTCGAGGTTTGGTCTTATTTGTGAAGTATATAAGGTATATAGATTAGCTGGTGAAAAGTATTTGCGAGCCCGGAATAGGAAACCTAATTTCTTAGCAGCCGCTTCTGCAATTGATGTGACATGTTGGTGCCAATTGAGATTTCGATCCACAGAAATGCCAACAAGTGAAAAGGACTCATTACTTTGAATAACTTGGTTGTTCATTGTGATGGGTCTAGGGCTGGTGTATCTCTTATGAGAAAGAAAGCAAGACTGTGATTTGGTGGGGTTGAATTGTACAAGATTTCTACTTCCCAGTCTAACATTTTTTGGAGATCCACGGAGACAGAACCCTCCATGAGTCTGCGATCCTCATCTAATTGGGCTAAAGAGACAGGCACAGAATATTGTATATTTGAGTGGAGGGTGCTGTCGTCAACGTAACTGTGAACTGGGTTGGATATGCTAGAGAGGAAGTCTGCATTGATGTGGAGAAGAAACAAAGTAGAGGCTAAAGCTGAACGTTGAGGAACTCCTGCATTAATTGGATACAGTATAGAGGAATGGCCATCCACGACAACAGTAATGCTCCGGTTGGAGAGGAAATTTGCTGTCCAGGTACAGAGTTTTGGTGGTAGGCCATAGGCTGGATGTTTATTAAGCAGCACTGCGTGCCAGACCTGGTCAAATGCCTTGGATATGTCTAGAGCGAGAATCTGGGATTCACCGTGTAGTTCCATAGACTTGTTCCAAGAATAGGTGACAAAGGAAAGGAGGTCGGCAGTTGATCTGCGCTGACGGAATCCATACTGCCTGTCGTGGATTAGACTGTGTTTTTCGAGAAATTTTAGTAATTCGGTGTTTATATACTTTTCCATCACTTCAGAGATGTCCGAAAGGAGATAAATAGGCCTGTAGTTGCTAGGAAGCGCTTTGGATCGTTTCTTGGGGACGGTTTGTACTCAAACAGTTTTCCAGTTACTAGAGAATATGCCTCTATTGTAAGATGTCTGAAACAGACGAGTCAGGACAGGACCAAGTTCTGGTGCGCATTTCTTGAGAACAATTGCTGGGATCTCGTCAAGGTCAGAGGCTTTCCTGGTATTAAGAGAAGAGAGCATCTTTCGTACCTTTTTAGTTTTGAAAATGATATCCGCCATTTCATGCGCGACATTGGGGACTGTTGGTGGTTGAACATTTGGAGGTGGGTTGAGAGTAGAATTGCCGGCGAACAACGAGGCAAAAAGTTCAGCCTTGCCTAGGGCGGTAGAAACAATATCATCCCCTGAGAGAAGAGGTGGGAACGTGCTCTTGCAGAAATTATTCTTAATAGATTTAGCAAGAGTCCAGAAGGGTTTGTTGCTGCTGGAGCTTAACAGGACTTTGTTTTTGATGTGGTTATTAAACGAGTTTTTTTGCCTCAGAAAGAATGCGGACATATCGGTTTCTTGTGTCGTTAAATGCTTGACGGTTTTGACTGGGATTGTGTAGAAGCGTTTTGTGAGCTTTGACCTTTTCAAGTCTGGCCTTGTTACAGGATTTAGAGAACCAGGGCTTTTGACTGGCTGTACAGGTTTTCTGTGTACGTGGAATAAATAATTCCATGCCAGCTTGGATAATTTCGGTGACGTTTTGTGATATATCAGAGGGGTCAGGATGAGAGAAGCAGACAGACGCCCATGGAAATGAGGAAAAGTAATCTCGCATTTCGTCCCAGTTCGCGGAGTTGTAGTGCCAAACGATACGTGGGTGTGATGACTGTGTGACCTCGGGTTGCATTGCGCAGGAAGCAGTGACCATGCCGTGGTCTGAGTGACCAAGAGGGGCGGTGACTGATATCTTATAGCAGTCAGGATTTGTAGTAAGAAGGAGATCCAAAGGATTTGAGCTGTGTGTTGGGACGCGAGAAAAGTAAATAGGTTGCTGAACCATATTGGCTAAAGAATTGCTGACTGCAAAGGCCTCCGCTTCTCTTCCTTGTGGATCGGTTTTTGAAGATCCTAGCCATTGCTTATTATGGACATTGAAGTCACCAAGAATAGTGACCTCGGAGGAGGGATATTCAGAAATCAGATGGTCGGTTTTTTTGAGAAAGGTAATCAAAGAGCTGGACAAAGTTGTTGTCAGAAGGTGACCGGTAAATGCAACAGATGAATTTAGTTGCAGCCTTGAGAGAGAGAGTTTCATCCAAAGTATGTCTTTTCTTCCAGCTTACAAATTGGGGAGTCTGGTGCAGGGCAGATTGCTACGGACGTGCGCACACACGCCTCCATGCAATCTAAAGGAAGTAAGGATACCCCGGGAAATGAAGGTGATTAGTGGCTGTTTTGGCACTGATTTGAGTTTCGGTGAGGAAGAGGAGTTGTGGCCTATTAGCCTGGAGGAAATGGTGGACGAAGTTCAGGTTAGAATTTAGGCCACATATATTCGAGAAGGATATGTTAAATCTTGATGCTGGCGCCCCCTGTACACCCCTCTGCCGGAGATCCGAATGGAGGGGTATTTTACCTCTGGAATCTTTTGTACAAGGAGGAGCCATCACCATTTTTGCTTCTTTATGTATCAATCTATTTAATTGTATAATCGACAACGTCAAGAATGTAAAATGTTCAATAACAACAAATTTAGAATTTCTTTCAGATTTACTTGTTAATTTTATTTTTTGTTTTTCTTTGCTGAAGATTCTCAGTTGCGTATAATGTGTCCTATTTCCACTGACGGTTGGGGTTGAGTGTGAATAGCTCTACTAGACTTCGCCCTTTCCTGATGGTGGTTGTGGAGTTGTAATAAGAATTATAATTTAGTTGAAAAAGGCGATATTTATTTATTTATTTATTTATTTATTATTTATTTATTTATTTATTCATTTATTTATATGCTATGCTTTTTTATCTTTTTATAAGTTTAAAGTGGGTGTACCTTTTGTTTCTTTAACATCAGTCTATTTCTGAGACTAAGCCTGATCACTAACACCAGTGAGCAGTTTCACCTCACCACCAGGAAATTATATCGAACCCTTGTCTCTTGTAAGCAGACTAGGGATCGTTTACATGCCCAGCATGACATAGTGCATGGAACAGATGTCTAAATGCCTCCTCTGAAAGGCAGACGCTCCCTCCGAAAGGCAGAATGTTCAGGCATTCAACTTATTCAGATATAATCGAATGACCTCAGTAGTGGTTATTTCTTTGTATGTACTGAATTGATTATTAATAATTTTGAAAAACTGTACACAAATCAACGTTCCACCCACTGCGCTGATTTATTTATACATCTTGGTGAACCATTTCTTTTGAGGCTAATTTGGTCTACATCGGACAAAAAATTCTGCCAAAATATCACACACAGGAAGGGTCTATTTCACATAATTTTTCTGTAAATATTTTTAAATTTTAGTCAACAGAAGCTGCTGAAACAGAATGTTAAGACCTTATTAAACACATCCTATAATATTTATTGTCCATAAGGAACATTCGTTTCAGAATCATTTGTTTAAAAATAACCAATTTTGACGTTTCAAATTGTCACTTTCAAGTTTTTGAAAAAAAATAAATATAAAATTGCACCAAAAAACCTAATCTTTATATATAAATATATATATATATATATATATATATATATATATATATATATATATATATATATATATATATATATATATATATATATTTCACTGATAACGAAGCAGGTAGACGGGACGATACATACAATACAAGACTTGCAATGAACTGCCAGATCTCTCTGAGGCCTAGGGTTGAACACACTGAAACCTTGGAGACGATCTCCAGCAAGATTTGGGGAGTAGGCAGATTGAGGCCCCGTAATCGAGCCACAACAACCCAACCCACCTTTGTCCACCGCTCTAGGGGGTAGGAAGATTGAGGCCTTAGAGTATCCTTACATATTTCCTTTACCTCTTGAAAATGGCTCCAAAACAGGAACCGAAACGTCTACTTTAATTTCTGAACGCAGTTCAACCCGAGAACCAAGTATGTCTCATATATAAATAAATAAATAAATATATATATATATATATATATATATATATATATATATATATATATATATATATATATATATATATATATAGGACACCAAATCTGGTAGCAATACCTTGGCTATTTTCAAAGATACAAAGAGTTTCCGAAAGAGAATCCAATTTGGTTGGCTTACGCTGGCTCATGAACTTATCCAAGCTATTTACAAAAGGAAGCACCTACTTGCCAAATGTCACTATTATTCACGCACGCACCCACACATGCACATATGTGCGGTCTCATGCACAGGATATGAGAAACCTTAAAAATGACATTTTATACTACTTGCTAGATAAAAAACAATAACAATCAATATATATTCCACTAAATTTGCTTTGTATTTTTAGTTTGACTCACCCTTGATTTGGGTTAAAACCATTAATAAATATAATAATTACCTGTGGCTAATAGATTCGTCTGAAGCCATACCAAAGCTGTTTTGTCACACACACACACAAATATAATAAAATAAATAATATTTACAATAAAAAGATCATCATTAGTCCATTCAACGGTGTGAGAAGAGAACTTTCCCTGGTAATAGTTATTTATACCTTATCTCTACATTTTTTAATACATACGAGTATGTCTAAGTATGTACATACAGTACCTACAAACATATATTAGTAGAATATTAAAAATAGGCTATTAAGTAAGGTTGTATGTTCAGTATTTTCTTAGTTAAAAAAGGTCTCCTTCTGAAATCCATAAACTCAAAATATGTTACCTTTAAGCCTGCCGTTTAGCAAAAAAATCTCGTAACCTACCTATACAATTAAAAAGTATCAGTCAATGCGTTTCAATGCTCTTTCAGAATATTTTTTGGGGATAAATTCTTACAGAATCAGCAAAAATTATAGGCTAAAAAATATGTCAATGAATGGCACAGCCACAGTAGTTAGATGATTGCTTTGGGATAATGTCCAGGTCTGGCGTGTTTGTAGCATGTAAATCTCTTCTATCTAATAACCATACAGGATGATGGCGATGATCAGCCAATACTAAAAAATAAAAAAAGATAGTTTTTAGAAAAAATAGTGTTTAATAAACCGAACTAACAAAAAAATATGTATGGCTTTTCAGGTGAGCAATAGTGGCGTGCGGTCCATGGAAGCAAGGGAAGCATTGCTTCCCTTAAAATAACGACTACATACCTAAACCGCATTATTTAAAATCCCTTTTGTATTTTAAATATTAATTTTTAAACTCTGAAACTGATTTAATTATTACAATTTTTATTTCGCAAGCTCACACACATAATTATTTATTATGCATCATACTGTATTTGTATATACGCTCCTAGCAAGGACGTCGTCGCAGTAAATGCGCCAGCGAACAGCACGAGTTGCAATGACTTCGGTTAAATACACGTAGTCAGCAGGCAACTTTATAAGAAACCCTAGCTCGACGAATGTACGCGTATTTTTAGAACGTGTTGTACTAACAAGACCCGGTGCACGTACAAAGTGAATGTCGCTGATTATTTCGTAGATATAAGCAGTTGACTATGTTAAATACATTGGCATTTTATGATTATTAATATGGCTGCAAGTAGATCAGCTTTTAACAGCGGCGTCGGTGGATTTACAAACAAGTGGTAATAATAACTGTGATTGTATTGTGTGTTTTTGAAAACCAAAGGATTTTCAGGTTTACCGTTTGCTTAAAAACTTGCTATTATTAATAAAGGTAGGCCGAAACCTGCTGTAAAAAACTTAAACCCAAGAATTAAAACATGTACTCGACATTTCAACGCGGAAAAAACTTATAAACAATATGAAAACGGGTTGTAAAAACAGGAATAAACTGTTTTGTTGGCCTGGTAGTCTGTTTGTGACTGAAAAGGGGGTGTGGAATAAAAGTGGGTTTTCGGACTTGAATAATCTAGGTAAAGTAGTAAAAAGACATGTTATGTCTAAAGCGCATTTACAGACCATTTTAAAATTAAGTGTCTTTGGAAAAACGCGAATTGAATACGCCGTTGACAAGCAGATAGAAATTAGTGATCGCCAACACAATGAACTGGTTGATAAAAACAGAAACATATTAAAATGACTTATTGATGTTGTGTGTTTGCTTGGTCAGCATGAATTGGGCTTCCGGGGTCATGACGAAACAACTACATCTGCAAATAGAGGAAACTTTCAAGACCTAGTTTTTTTAATAGCCAAATACGACATTTATTTAAAAAATCACTTGGAACAGTCTAACGTTTTTCGCGGGACATAAAAACGCATTCAGAATGACTTAACTTCGGCTGCTGTCACTATTATTTTGAACATAATTAAATCTGAAATTAAACAGACTCGTTTCATTGCTATTGATCTAGATGAAACAACCGATGTAACTAATTTAAATCAACTATCTGTAGTAATACGTTACGTAAAAATGGATGGGAGTGTACAAGAAAGATGTTTAGGCTCAAAAAATGTGACAGAAGATCGTACCGCAAACGCTCTATATAAAATTGTGCTTAGTATTATGAAAGATATTGAGGAGGCTGATAATAAATTAATTGCCCAAAGCTATGATAGGGCTGCTGTTATGGCCGGACATTTAAGAGGTCTTCAAGCTAAAGTGCGGGAAACGTTCTCCAGTGCTCTATTTGTACATTGTTGTGCTCATAAATTAAATTTAATTTTAGAGGTAGCGGTTAAGCAATCAGCAGCAACTATGACGTTTCAGATATTTTAAATACACTGTTGTGAAGTTGTGTAGGTTTTATTTCCGTAAGATGTTAACGAAATGTTTCTCTAAAAGTAAATTAATTATATTTTAATTAATAATACTGGCGGGTAATTTTTAATTGGCACCTGATGAAAAGTGACTTCTCCTAGTTGTAAAAATACTTAAAAATTAAATCTTGATAATCTAGATTATTAATGTACTAATTTTGCAGCCGGATCCCGTACTATTAGGAGAAGTGGAGCCACTAAGAAAGCGTCTGCGCACTGATAATGTAGGAGACCTTCAAATTTCTTACCGCCGCCTTTTCTACGAATACATAGATCAAATTCAGCAGCAAATTAACTGCAGATTTGATCATCTTAGTGACCTGAAATTTCTTGAATTGTGGAATTTTGGAGGATTTAAAGGGATACCTTTCCCAGAAGATTCATTCAAATCATTATTTCACCACGATGGACATTTTTTTGACAAAGCCTTATTACGATCAGAACTTACAGTCATTTATGAAACCGATGTTATAGGCACAAAAACTAACGCGAGTGAACTTTTAACTTTCTTAAAACAATCAAAATTGGAAAATGCATATTCTGAGGTGTTCAAATTATGTGAATTAGTATTAACAATTCCTGCTACTAGTGCATTTTTAGAACGAAATTTTTTTACATTGAAACGTATCAAGAGTTTTGTTAGGAATTCAACAGGACAGGAAAGACTTTCCCAAATTTCAATTTTGTTAGTTGAAAATAAACTCGTCCAGTAAATGTCCCAGAATCCACAGTTTTATGACGACATTATTAAAATTTGCCAAAAACGACAGAAGAATTGAGTTACACTACAAATAGGTAAGTTTCTGAGAATTGCTTCCCTTATTTGAAATGTCACCGCACGCCCCTGGTGAGCAATCTTATTGTTCTAAAGCATGAAACAATAGTGGTATCTTTCTAACACTTGTTAAATTTTCACCAATTCAAATTAAGCAATAATCCAAACAGGTGAAATCTGAAGCATATTTTCACCCATCTGATGACACCAAGGCAAAACGATTATCACATCTGAAAAATGTGTTGTGGCGAATTGGGTTCTCCAAAGTGTACTTATCCGTGCTCATCACATGTTTCAATTTTCACTCGGTCTTTACTCACTGAACCAATACTAGTTGGAATTTTATTCAAGTATAGATAAATCTAATCTTAGTCAAAATATTTAATGACAACAGTACAAAAACAAAAACTATTTTTTTTTATTAAAGTTTTGACTTTGAGAACTGGCTTATTCAGTCACTGTCAATCTTCTAAATGAACAAGGATGCATCTGACCTTGCTTTTCCCAATGGCAAAACCTGTCTTAAGAATGTTAATCTAACAAGCTCTTTAACTTTTTCCTTTTATCTCCCTATACACTTGCTGTTTCTTAAAAATATATATTAAAATTAAAACTTACATAGATATCCCCTCACACACATACTCGAGCGCATATACACTCATGTATACGCACTCACGTCAACAGGATTTACACGTCCAGTACTTAACACTATGTGCAGGATAGAAAATGCACATTATTTCTTCATGTGCACATACACACACATGCATATGCATGCACACATCTAAGCTACAAGTTGCTGCAGGAGAAACACTGGGACACTTTTCACACCAATGGAGCCTGTCATGGTGACTTTTTAACATATTGGGGAGGCTGCGGTCAAAATAGGTTAACACAAGGAAAGACACAAAGGAACTTACTTTTATCTCTCTGACTATACATTAATCTGCTAAGTTTATTTGGTATCCCTTAAGACTATATAGTATATTGCCACAAGTACAATATTTATTGGAACAGTCCAATTTTCAGAATATCATCTATTTACTAAGAGCTATATAAACCCAGCTAACTTAGAGTCTTTAACAAAACACATGAAAGCTACCATGACACTTTTATTATAGTCTAAGATCCGGCTGCTAAATTAGTACATTAATAATCTAGATGATCAAGATTTAATTTTTAGGTATTTTTACAACTAGGAGAAGTCACTTTTCATTAGGTGCCAATTAAAAATTACCCGCTAGTATTATTAATTAAAATATAATTAATTTACTTTTAGAGAAACATTTCGTTAACATCTTACGGAAATAAAACCTACACAACTTCACAACAGTGTATTTAAAATATCTGAAACGTCATAGTTGCTGCTGATTGCTTAACCGCTACCTCTACGCAGCCAGGTGTAAACGGGTATAATTTTATTAAAACTTGTCGTTCTTAACGTACACTCATTTCATTTATACCACATTAAAGCTCATTTTTTTCTGTAGATAATGATATAAAGGTGCATATATAAAAAAACCGCAAGTCAAAGTTTCCTACCCTAAAAGATGCTAGGTATGAAAAATAAAGTGACAGAGAGTGATCGCACGACGCTACTTGTTAGACAAGAATGCTCAATGCCAGCTGAACGTCCAGTCATTTTTATTACTACTTAGATCGTTGGTTGAGAACCCTATTTATCGGAGCATGCGCAATAGCTCAAAAAATACGTTCAGCTGGCATTGAGCATCCTTGTCTAACAAGTAGCGTCGCGCGACCACTCTCTGTCACTTTATTTTTCATACCTAGCATCTTTTAGGGTAGGAAACTTTGATTTGCGGTTTTTTTATATAGGCACCTTTATATCATTAACTACAGAAAAAAATGAGCTTTAATGTGGTATAAATGAAATGAGTGTACGTTAAGAACGAAAAGTTTTAATAAAATTATACCTGTTTACACCTGGCTGCGTAGAGGTAGCGGTTAAGCAATCAGCAGCAACTATGACGTTTCAGATATTTTAAATACACTGTTGTGTAGGTTTTATTTCCGTAAGATGTTAACGAAATGTTTCTCTAAAAGTAAATTAATTATATTTTAATTATTAATACTGGCGGGTAATTTTTAATTGGCACCTGATGAAAAGTGACTTCTCCTAGTTGTAAAAATACTTAAAAATTAAATCTTGATAATCTAGATTATTAATGTACTAATTTAGCAGCCGGATCCCGTACTATTACAAACAGCTTCATACATAAGTGATGACACATCAAGTGGAAAGGAAACCTTGTATTTTATCAAATTACAAAATAATATTTTTCTTTGTTCATGATGCATAATACAGGAAAAAATCAATCGGTTTAAATCAGCTGGGCTGGTATTGTCGCATGAGCAAAATGGATTGTCTTCAACTTTTATTTTATACAAATGAGACTTAAAAGCACCATGGCCTATGATAATTCTGTTGAGTGTCGTAGACCAGTACTGAGGAAGCAACCGTTCTTTGTAAATGGGCTGTTTTCTTAGATTAGGGATGATACTACTGTAGTGCTTGTTACCACTACTTTTCAACTTATTCCAATGATCCTGCCATCTTATATTACACACATGTTTTACTTGCGGAACTAGATCTCTGTTACTGTAAAAGTCATGTTTACAACCTGTTATCGTTGTTTTTTTAGCAAAATAGTCGGCCTTTTCATTACCCTCAAGCTTTGAGTGCCCTTTTACCCATATGAAAGTAACTCTTTTGTGCTGTTGTTCCAATTCTAATTGATAAGCAATATCACATATTACGCTGGACCAATATATAGCATTTTAAAGATTCGATAGAGTTCTTAACAGTGAAAGGGAATCGGTCAAAATAACAAAGTAACTTATATTTTGGTTACAGGCTAGTACTAAAGCTTTTTGTATGGCAACAGCTTTAGCAGTATAAATTGAAGTGAACTTTAGCAGACTAAATGGCTCAACATAATCTAATTGTTTAAAGTACACTGCGCATCCCACTGAATCTTGAATTTTTGACCCATCAGTATAAATTTTGACCGCTTCTTTATATAGTTTTAACACTTGTTTCAATATACAAGTATTTATATCTGGTATGTTAGTAAATATGGATATAATAATGTGATGTTTTATCAGTTGTATGTTATAAGAGAAATCAAATCTAAAATTAAGGATTTCTTTCGCATACCATTGAGAATTTTCGATTTCCAAAGAAGCGTCAAATAATGGTGGTGAAGTTTTGTTTCTCCAATAGTTGTGCGTAAGATGGATCACAGCTAGCTGTTGAATTTTCATGAACGTGTCCTGAGAGTCTGAGCTAAAGTTTTTTATAAGAAATTTACAGGATAACAAAAATCTTCTAACAAAAAGTGGTTGTTAGTTTGTTAAAACTAAAAGAGATTGTACAGGAGAAGTTTTAATAGCTCAGATAAAGTTGAGTTAGGCTCCACAATTTTCTTTTGCAATTTAGCCCACAATTTTGACATTATGCTTAATCAGCCTATTGTGTATTTAATTTTTCTTCCAGAAATGTGTAAGTATATTTTTCAACTGCACCAAATGATATGGTTCATTGTCTGAAATAGCTATAATTGGAATTTTAGTTAAAGCAGGAATTTACCAATTTGGCCACCCAATTCTTTAAAACATTGCGAGTTCAGTATTAGGTCACATAGAGGTGTGCGAACCCATGTTTTTTTTTCGAACCCAACTATGAAGGAACACAAGCAAATATGTTGCCTCGAACCTCGGAAATAGTATGTCCATGGTTCACACTCGAACTCTGAACTTCCTAAAAATTCAAAATCGAACATCGAACTAACCAAAATTCTTCAATGTTCATATAAATTATATTATATATTTAATTAAATACAAAATTTAGGTATATTGTAGCATACAATATTTGATATGAATTTTTGTTTATATTTCAACAACACACCATGAGGACTTAGAGACTAAATACTATCGTACCGTGGGTGTCGACAAGGAGGAAAGAGGAAACTTGTTAATTCTGCACTTGAAGGTTTGGAGGTTCGGAGAAGCAGGAAAAACATGTGCCGGCAAGGAATTCCACAACTTGGAAGTCCTCGGGACACAAGAGCAGGCATAACAAGATCTTCTATGTCTGGTGACCTGGGCAGTAAAAGGGTGCATTCGCTCTCTTCCCCTGGTAGATCTGTTGGGGGCAGCAGGTGGATGAACTATGGAAGAAAGCTCATCTGAGCAGTGCCCGTGCAGATATCTATAAAAGATAGAGAGGTCACCAACGGCACGTCGGTGGGCAAGGGATGGAAGCCTTTGGGTGAGGGTAGGGTCACCACTGAGACATATAGCTCTCTTCTTAATTGAGTCTAGAATAGCGAGTGTAGAAGCGGCAGTGGCACCCCAGATGTGGGAGCAGTATTCGAGGTTTGGCCTTATTTGTGAAGTATATAAGGTATAGAGATTAGCTGGTGAAAAGTATTTGCGAGCCCGGAAGAGGAAACCTAATTTCTTAGCAGCCGCTTCTGCAATTGATGTGAAATGTTGGTTCCAATTGAGATTTCGATCCACAGAAATGCCAACAAGTGAAAAGGACTCATTACTTGGTTGTTCATTGTGATGGGTCTAGGGCTGGTGTATCTATTATGAGATAGGTGGAGTTGAATTGTACAAGATTTCTAATTGCCCAGCCTAATATTTTTTGGAGATCCACAGAGACAGCACCCTCCATGGGCTTGCGATCCTGACCTAATTGGGCTAAAGAGACATGCTTACAATATTGTATATTTGAGTGATGATAACTCGAAAATACCAAATTGATTTCAATCAAACTTGGCAAAAATCTTGTTTGGGCAAAAACCGAGGTTGAGTTTGTTAATCAGCCTGTATGCTCAAGGTTTTCCGGTGGAAAATCAGGGAAAACTGTTTGAAAGCGCTATATTTGTGTAAGTATCAGAGTAACTGGAATGAGACTTTACATGTGACCAGAAATAGTGCAAATAAACATATGTTGTGAATTTTAAGTAATTTGGTATACAATACTTAAGGTTTTTTCCAAATTAAAAATAAAATCCCAAAGACATGCGTTGAAAAGACTTAGTGGTTAAAGTCGAATGCCTGACAGACAGAGTAGTTAACTGCCACGCGTGGATTAATTCATATAACAGGTATAAACCATACAGCAAAGGTAACCAAATTAAATATATACCAGGCGGAAAACATACTATCTGAACCAATAATCGTGAAATCTCGGCCACAGTTATGGAAAATGACAGACGACATGAAATTAAAAATCTGCGAATTGATTGTTATTTATCTGGGCGATTCAATCAATTATTAAAATACACTATATTTGTAGCTGTATTAACGGCCTCAAACACAGTTTTACCGCAGCACAGATATATGATGCTGTCGCATAATAATGTAGCAAAAATTTAAACAAAATCAAGCCAAGTCTCTATAAAAATAATTCTAAAATAGTTTCTTTTATCTTTAAACTTAAACATAAGACGTCATATAAGACCGAAACAGTTGTGGAATGTGTTTCAATGGTAATTCTACTATCTAATTCTGTAACAAATTAATTATGTATACTTTAAATATAATATCCCGGGCATGAAGCCGATCTAAAGTGTGACGCAAATAAAACCTTTGTTGACGTGTGCCCAGGGTACCGCGCTCACATCCCACGCAGAAGGTTATGCAATCGAATCCAGCCGGTTGAATGTATGTTTTTTTTAATGTTTTATTTTCACATTTGGAGAAACAATAGTGCACAGATTTCATACGTTTTGAACAAGATCTCATTTTTGTTTAAAAGGCCTAAATAAGTTTGTCACCTTTGAGTCTGAAATTATAATTTTGTTATTGTTCTAATTGTTATTGAAAAATCCGGTTTGATTAGGTTGACTAAAACGAAATCATACCGGCGATTAATAAGGAAAAATAACTGCTACGTTTATAATTTGGCAGATACTTTACTTTTCTAAATATGAATTAAGTTTCCTTCTGAAAATCTTCTGTATAACTTTAATGAAATTTGTAATACAAGCTTCTTTTAAAGAGACTTAGACTATCTACAGATATGGCAAAATTTGGTTCTTTACCTTCATAGAAAATTAAGTTTTGGACATTTTTCTCAAAAGGAGTTAAAACGCAAGATTTTTCTGATAATAGAGAGATATCGATGGTAACACTTTCGAAAGAATTCTTCAAATGGGCACGTACTAGGACCTCTAAAATCGATCTTCAAGGTCTTTGTAAGTTTAAAGTATTAACTTTACTAATACGCCGTATAATAATAGTGTATCATTCTTATGAAAATTCGCTACTATAACGCACTTGCTGCGTCCCGAACGTATTTTCCTTATTAATCGTCTGAATGATTTTATTTAAGTCAACCTAATCAAACCGGTTTTTTTTTAATATGAACAATAACAAAATGTGTGCTAAAAATTATAATTTTAGACTCACAGAAGAACAAAGTTATTCAGGTGTTTTAAACAAAAATGAGATCTTGTTCAAAAAGTATGAAATCTGTACAGTATTGTTAAGCACCGCCATGCCGTGTTAGAGAGTCGAGTGGAACTTCCCAAATCGGACTTAGGGGACAATGGTTCGAGACTCACCAGCAGCGGATGATTTTTCAAAATCACTTCTTTCGTTGAGATCGAGCTTAATGTGTAGGGTAGGTTAGTTTAGATGAGCAAAAAGGGTCAGCATTGTCCTAATTGCCAATAAGCATCTTACCTTTTTTTTACACTATTGTTTTTCCAAATGTCAAAGTGAAACAAAAAAGTGCTGCAAATTTTGTCATAACTTCCACATAGCTGTGATAATCCACTCGCATCAGAAAGACATTCTGATGAAATTAGTAGAGGGAGTAGAAGCCCAGTGAAAAAAAAAACTGACTGAAGCAATGATGAAGACGGTATGAGTGGGCCGTACACAGTTAACCTTAGATAACTAGCAAGTAGTAAGTAGCCTAAATGTGTTCTCTGTTACAAGTTTTGACAAAGTTACTGTTCATTTAATTTAGAGAGGCTTGTTCTGTGTTAACATTATCTTGTGGCTATATTGAGTTGTTTCGTTTTTGTCTCGCTTATTAAAATTGGAAAATTTGTATAGAAGTTAGTTATTTTATTAAACCGGCATGGGTGTGGACGGTTTTGGCTTCTACTTTGTTTGCTTTGCATATAAATCACTTTCTGCCAATACCCAAAAATCTAATCCACAGCTTCAGTTATAGTGATGGGAAAAACGGTTATTTTCTGTTAAGAGTTGAAGCCGTTCACGTTATTTAATAATAACCGTTGAAAATAACGACTTCAGTTATTTTAAACTGGATAGTCGATCGATAGTATCCTAGATTCCCAAAGCTGTGAGCGAGAGCGAGCACACTAGTATAAATGCATTGTATTTTCACCCCGTTATTTCATGTAGTGTATAAATCTCAAATTTTGTCGATATGAAAAGGAAACAAAGGGTTAAGAAATTATAATAAGCGTGTCGTAAATCTTTTGCCCCTCTGAAGTGAAACTTTTAGAAATCAGAAAGGAGTCTTATATTAGTATTTACTTAGATGTTTTAGGAATTATAAACTAGTCATTTCTAACAAATTTATTTTATGAGGGGTCTTTACGTAAATGTCAATGCCACAGCAAGAATCAATAAATATCATTATTTATCACGTCTTGGGACGTTAGACGTTAGAACTTTTATTGCTACACAGGGAGTGATTCTAAGAACTCCATAACATAACGCAGCTGATAAAATTTCCGTAAAGAAATTTGCCTTTATTCTGTACATATGGTTTGTTATTACATTATGCTTTTATTCTTTCTTAGAAAGATCTCTATCTCTAGTTACATTTTCGGTTCACTGGTCATCTTTATCAGTCGATCAGTCCACTTTTAAAAACTGTGCAAACAACAGCCAACAGTATAAAAAATTGAGTTTGAGTTTGAGTTTAAAAAAAAATTGGAAGATATATAGTATTAATTGTTTATTTACTTATTTTAATATTCGTTGTTTTAAAATTAGTTTCAAAAATTTCAAAGGGCTGTAACTTAGAGGAGAAGGGGTTTCAAGGAAAACTTAATTAAAAGGCACCCCTTATTTTTCTCCAAAGAATCACCCTGTAAAATTTTAAAATATATATATATATATATATATATATATATATATATATATATATATATATATATATATATATATACACACATATATATATATATATATATATATATATATATATATATATATATATATATATATATATATATATATATATATATATATATATATATATATATATTCATTTAATTTTTTATATTTAAATGTATATAGATATTAAAAAATGTTGTATCATTCTATTTTTTTATCAATTTGATAACTATTATCAGACAAACGAAAATGACGCGTTAACTGTTTTCTTAGGTAATGTATATAAATTTAAATAAATAAGTACTTTAATTTCACATGAAATAACCCTATTTTGCGTTGTCTATAGTGAAAGTAATAACACGTTTTTACAGAAATTCATCTTTTCACCCAACATTTTTTATTATTAAATATTTGGCTTTACATACTAGTGGGAAACTCAACTGTTTCAAAAATAACAGCTTCTCAGTTTAACAGAATAACTCTGTGTAGTATGATCCGTATGCCGTATCCCCATCAACAACCGGTTAAAGTTAAAACTAAAATTAAACCGTTTTATTGTACCGAAGATCGTACGTCCCTAAAGCTGTGAGCGAGAGCGAGCATAAATAATAATGTTTAGCATTCCCAATCTCAACGCTATTCATCCCGTTAAATGGTTAAATAGCAGTTGCCGATGAAAACCGATGTTTATTCATCGAACCTAGTTGCAGTAGAACTGAAACAGACACGACTCCGAATTCTAGCTTAGTGTAAAAAGCGTTACTTTTTAAGCTGTTATTTTTATAAATCCATAACTGGTGGTTACCGTTACGGCTCGGTAACAGTTTAAAAATAGCTGACAGTTAAATAACGACCCACCACTATTCAGTTATGAGATGAATCCTCACAGTAGGATCTCATCGACTTGCACAATACCAGTCTCTAGATTTTTACGAATGAGAATCAAAGTAATCAATTCCCTAGATGATAACTTATCAAAGATTTTCAGTTAAAGCTCCGCAAATCTGGTTAAGGTTAATACCTCAAAACACAGAATTCTATTTTGTCTGGGAAAAGTGTATGTCAAAATGCTCAAATGGTGAGAAAATACTGCCAAAAAAAAAATCCACCATCTCTAGATTTAGTATAACAGTCATATTTCCAATATTGCAAAACTGCAACGAAGAAGCCCGGGTTTCTGTTTCGGGTTAAAAGTTTGTTTTTGCCAAAGCAGCCTCTTGCACTGATACACCTATAGTCTAAATATTTCTCTCATACCTAGTGTTATGCCCCAAACATCACTTTGTCCCTCTTAGATTTTACTTACAAACTGTGTGTCTTATTGTAAATCATCTACAACTGCCAATGCTAATTCTCAGAAAAAAGTTTGTGATCTGTGCCTTCTTGATTGATACAACCATTAACATTACTCTTTAGAAATTATGTCTTTATTTCCCAAACTTGCAATTTTCAATCAGTAAATTAGTTTTAGCCAAAGAGCGCTCTCCTTAAGTGTCAAATTATAGACCTATCGAACAGTTCGCTGGGAATCCTCGTTCTTTCTTTAAGCATCTATATTTGAAATACTCCCCCAACAGACACATTTCCAGTGACATATGGAGGGTGTTACTACAAAAGGACGCACACGCCATTTTTTAAATTGTGAGAAAATTGACTACAAGTTTGCATCTATTTACAATTCACCAATTCACACTGGAAATGTCTTAAATGTTTCTTTGTTACTTTTGATGTATCTAGTTTATCTATTAGGCATACATTACTTTTAATTTTCTCTTTTAAGAAATTTGATTTTCCAGTTTTTGGCGCCTGGTTCTTTTTCAGTATATGCAAAAAAAGTTGCTTCTTTTCAAACAAATATATATTATGTTGAAAACATTTTTTATTTGAATTAAAACTACATTGGCTTTTGGCGAATTTTTTTTTTAATTCGCTAATGAGGAGATCTGTATATATATATATATATATATATATATATATATATATATATATATATATATATATATATATATATATATATATATATATATATATATATATATATATATATATATATATATATATATATATATCCGACCGATAACTCAAAAAATAATTGAGCAATCTTGATAAAAGTACCTTCCTTTTGCAAGTGGCTTGGTAAGTTCGTTAGCCAGGAAAATCGGACCAGGTTTTCTCGGAAAATTTTGTGTTTTCTTTATAAAAAATTCTGATCTCCAAAAATAACAAATTAAGGGCAACCAAATTTGGTACGCGTGTTTGTATTATAAAGAGTAAACTCTGTACCAAAATTTAGGTCTCTAGCTTTAAAGACAAAGAAGTTATTGGCAGTTAAAGGAACAAATTTTGGAGTTTTCCTCAAAACGTCAAACTCGCGATTTGAAACGTCAAAATTGGCAATGTTTAGACAAAGAACGTGAAACAAATACGGATTGTGAAAAGAAAATGTTGGAAGAAGAGTGTTCTGTAAACCCTTAAGTTTCAGATTCAATCGTCATTGCCCTTCATTTCACTAAAATATACAGAAAATTCATTTCAAATAGACCCTTACTCTGATGCTGTGGCTGTCGGTTTAGAAGTTGATGCTTTCGCTGTATGTTTAGTGAAGTTTATGGTTTAATGGTCTATATTTTTTTAGCTAATTTTCGTATAACAAATTCGTTAATGCATTTTTACATTTTTTATCGAAATATGATGCGTTTGTAAGAAAAAATCTGGACGCAGTAAGTGCGTTTTGGTAGCGAATTTTCAGTAAATTTGCAGTTTAGCTCCCAAACGCTTTTCAAAAAACTGTTTTCAGAAACCTACCTAGGGCCTCCCCTGGATCCACAAACCCCAAGAAAAATTTCTTGTTCACACCCCCCAAGGAAGTTACGGGACGGAACCAGGAGTGAGTAGGGGTGTATAATTTTTTTTAGCTAATTTTCGTAGAACAAATTCGTTAATGCGTTTTTGCATTTTTTATCGAAATATGATGCGTTTGTAAGAAAAAAAAACTGGACGCAGTAAGTGCGTTTTGGTAGCGAATTTTCGGTAAATTTGCAGTTTAGCTCCCGAACGCTTTTCAAAAAACTGTTTTCAGAAACCTGCCTAGGGCCCCCCTGGATCCATAAACTCCAAGAAAAATTTCTTGTTCACACCCCCCAGGAGTGAGTAGGTGTGCTGGGCGGGGTAGGTAGTAAAAAGGAAATATGAGCATAAAATTCGAATAAAACGGGCTTGAAAGCTGTCTTTTTCACATCTTGAAGCCATATCCCCTTAAACCCTGCCTACCCCGCACAGCACCCCTATCCCCCCAGATGCCGTAACTTCCTTGGCGGGTAGGAACAAGATATTTTTCTTGTGGTTTATGCAGCGAGGGTGGTTGTATGCACGCGACGGGGAAGCAAAATCCCCACGACGAAGCAGCACCCCACATACCACCCCCTCCCCGCCCCTGCCATAAGTCGAACCGGAGGGGTCTGCTTCGCCGTAGGCATTTTGCTTCCCCCCTCGTGTGCATACAACCACCCTCGTTGCATAAACCACAAGAAGAACTTCTTGTCCATACCCCCAAGGAAGTTACGTGACCTGGGGCAAATGGGGGTGCTGTGTGGGATAGGCAGGGTTTAATGGGGATATGGCTTCAAATAGACAGCTTTCTTCGCATTTTCTGCTCATATTTCCTTTTTACTACCTACCCCGCCCAGCACCCCTATTCACTCCTAGCCCTGTAAGTTCCTTGGGGAGTGTGAACAAAAAATTTTTCTTGTGGTTTGTGCATCCAGGTGGGGTCCTAGTAATGTTTCTGAAAACAATTTTTTGAAAAGCGTTCGGGAGCTAATCTGCAAATTTATCGAATTTTCATTAAATCCTTCAAATTTCAATAACTCAATTTGCCATTAACGTAAGCTTTGTTGTTTAGGAAACCAACATTTAAGTTTATTTTCGGAAAATTTTTGTATATTTTCAAACCATAAGTAATTTTGATAAAATATAGTACATTTGTTTCTACTACATAGGCTATACCGGTCATCACATTGATGCCTGCTCGCATTTGTTATTAAAAACATTTTTATGGAAATTCACTTCCATAACACACTTGCTGCAATCAGACTTTTGAAAAATGTTTATATATTTTCAAACAATAAATTTATTTTGATGAAATATGGTACATTGTTTCTACTATATAGGCAACCAAGTTTGATGCCTGCTTTCATCAAAGAAAGACATTGGCTATTAAAGATATTTTTAAAAAAATTCGCTACCATAACGCACTTGCTGCATCCAGATTTTTTTGAAATCATCTGGACTTTATAATAAGCTTTAATTTATTGTTGATATTTATTACTTCCTTTATAGTTACTGTTAATTAGAAATAATGTTTACCAAATATTTGTTAAACAATTTATGGTATTATTAAATATTGTAGGTGCCAATGACAATTAATGTAGATTTCTATAAAAATACTGAATGTCTCTGGGAATTAGTGGCCGAAGGCTTTTGATATCGACCATTTCAGACATGGCTTTTCCATATGGAAGTAGAACAGTTAAGCTGTCAGAAAAATTTGGCTGTAAACACCGTTTTCCTCTTCTAGATTTTTTAATATTCACTTCTTGGCATTCCCTTTCCTTATATGTGTTCTTGAAATATATTGAATGTGGTTTATCTTTAGTAATCTAGATCACACTGGCATACAACCCGTTTGCTTTTTCACCTTGAATGTTAGTTCTATTTATGATAAGCTTTTCAATCTGTCTGGTGCGTAAAAAATATTTTTCCATCTCATGAACTATGAATTTACGTCGTTTTCAGCAGCCTGCACGGCGCCTTTAAATTCCTGCAGTGTGTAGATTCTATTTGACGTTTTAGAGCCTTCTCAATTTCTCAAAAATTAGAATAATTCGGCAAATAACTATGGCCAGGTGTAAGATATTTCAAATAAATATTTTTAACGACACATACTTCTCTAAAACAGCTCTTAAACGAATAATTTGTACGTTTCGATTTTGTCCTCCACATGAATCTGACCACAAAATTAGGAGATCTTCTGTTGTGGGCGACATATACTTTTCGATCAATACTTTCAAACATGATCCCACCTCTACCTGCTGTGGATTCTTTACACATGAAACAATATGGCTGTTTATTAGCTCCTTTGTAAACACTTTGGTTGTATGAAGAAAGCTGTCTTTTGTAATAAACTATGTTAGTTGGACGTTTTGGATGGCCTAGTACATTTTCCATGTCATAGGTCAGTATTTTTATTTCATTATTTCCACTAGCTAATTATGAATCGTCGTTCATAGCATTCCTTGCTTCTTCTGCTATAGCAAAATGTTGGGTCACGCAAGGACTGTTTCAGCTAATAACACAGGATCATTTTGGCAACTTTTAATTTTTGCTTGGAATGTGTCGCAGCTATTACACATATCCTTAATTTCTGGCTTTATCTAGGATTAAAATGTTGGTAAAAGATTTTTTTATATGTCGAAAAGGCAACTTTTGGGTATTGTTTTTCTAAATAAATAAGGTATATTTTATTAGGAGTTCAATTTTGCTTCAATTACGCTGCGACAATATTGCAAAATGTACATTGGAAAGGAAGCAATATATTTAATTATTTTGGTTCTAATTTCATCTGGTAGTTTTTCGTTTTAATTTTTATAACTTCCTCTTTCGTCCTTAATATTAAAATACTTTTCTCACTGATAAAGAGATTTGGTAAAGAATATGTATGTGTAGGGGCCAGAATGCTGGATTCAGGATAAGCAGGATACGAAGAATTCATGAAAAGTTGATAAGACATGCTAAAATGGTTATGAAAATCATCTGGAGTTTAATTTTGCATTAAAAAATCTCTGGACGCAGCAAGCGCGTTATGGTAGCGAATTTTCTTTAAAATATTTTTAATGGCAAATGTCTTTCTTTGATGAAAGCAGGCATCAAACTTAGCTGCCTATATAGTAGAAACAATGTACCATATTTCATCAAAATAAATTTATTGTTTGAAAATATATTGTTGCGTTTTCTCCGGGTTCTGGATAAGTGAGACTTTAAATTTTAACAAAACAACTTTATTTACTATCTAAATATGGATACAATAAACGTTCTAGAATGTCTCTCTCACAGAACACTTAATTTACTGTCTAAATATGGATACAATAAAGGTCTAGAATATCTCTCTCACAAAACACTAAGTTTATCTGGCTTTACACTAGTTACTGCTTCTTCGAGTCACTTAAACATTATCTTACTGAACTGAACTCCGCTGGCTTACTTCCATCTTTATATAGCCGTCGCACCTTCCAGTTCGTTCTCGAGCGTTCTATTCCAGAATGTTCCAGGACCTTCTTTTACTAGAAGGTTCTGTGAATACAGATCGGTCCCATATGTATACAGGGGGACGTATATACAGGTGATCCAAATGTGGTCATCACTCCTATGTTACACAAGAGGTGTTTCTCGAACTATAAGATCTCTCTGCGTATACAGGGTGTAAGGGTTCTCTGCATATACAGGGTGTATATACAGGGTGTTCGGAATGCGCAGACCTCAGTTATCCGTTCCGACGGGGTACAAGTTGGTAACTTCGTTAATTTTGGTCCTAGAGGGTTGAGACTTCGCCTGTGAGGGGTCACCCCAGGCACCCCCAGGGGGGTGGGGAGGCGGTGTTGCCAGATTGCGCAAAAATTCCCAGATGTTTGGGGAAGTTCTGGAGATGTGGCAACACCGCACCTACGTCTATTGAAGTGCTTTGTAACACTGCCCCCCTCCTTAAGACTGTTCGTCCCGAACAGTATTTACCGGCCGCCAACTTGGGGGTTCGTTGCCCCGATAGGGACTCACCCTCTCTATGTGAACAACTTTGGGTTTAGTTCTTGGAGACAGCTGGATTCTGTACACTAGGTCGTTAATTTTCTTAGTCACCAAGTATGGCCCTTCCCATGGTTTCTGAAGTTTGGGACTGAGGCCCTTTCTGCTTGTTGGTTGGTACAGCCACACTGCATCACCTTCCTTGAATGTATGGGGTGTTGCTCTGCGATCCAAGCGCATCTTCATCCGGTCACTGCTCAAGAGGAGCCTATCTCTGACACATGGGTGTATATTGCGCAGTCTTCCTTCTAGGTCGGCGACATACTCAGGTAACGTAGCTAGGTCCGCTATGTCCTCGTTCGGTGGTGGTCTCGTCATGTCGATTGGTAACCGCATCTCTCTGCCGGTCAACATCATGGATGGGGTGTAGCCGGTAGATTCATGCTGAGAGCTTCTGTAAGCTAGGAGGAACAGAGGTATCAGCTTATCCCAGTTTCTCTGATTCTCATCGACAAACATAGCAAGGTACTGGTTGATGGTCCTGTTATGCCGTTCTACCATGCCGTCTGATTGAGGGTGGAGTGGCGTTGTTCGTGTTTTCTTTGTGCCTAGAAAGTCCATTAGGCTTTTCCAGACTTCTGATTCGAAATTCCGGCCCTGGTCGGTGTGAATCTCCAAGGGTACGCCATGCCGCGATATGACATTTTCCAACAGGGCTTCTGCCACGGTCGTTGCCTCTTGGTTGGGGATCGGCGTAACTTCAGGCCATTTCGAGAAGTAGTCCATCGCCACCATTATATATCTGTTCCCAGACTCGGTGATTGGAAAAGGTCCTACGATGTCTACGGCAACTCTCTCCCATGGTGTACCTGAGATGTACTGCATCATTTTTCCTCTGGATCGGGTTTTTGGTCCCTTCTTTGAAGCACATTGGTCACACCTTTTGCACCATTCTTCCACGCTTCTTCGGCAGTTTATCCAATAGAAGCGGTCTCTGACTCTGGCGAGAGTCCTGTTGACCCCAAAGTGGCCTCCACTCCTACTATTGTGTAACTCCTGAAGAACACTGTCTATGCACTCACTTGGCACAACGGTCTGGTATATACAGTCTCTACCATCGGCAGTTTCCCATTTTCGAGTGATCAAGTCATTCTTTAGACACAAGGAGTCCCATTGTAGCCAGTAGCCTTTAACCTCCGCTCCAAACCGGGACACATCGTGCCACTCAGGTCTTTTCCCCTTTTGTAGCCATTCTCTAATATTTTTCAAGTCTGGATCTGTCTTCTGTGCGTCTTTGATGTATTCAAGATTTACGTCTAGATCGGTGTTATTCTCCTGTTCTGTCACCAGTTGTTTGATCTGATGAGTTACTTTGTCGATCTCTTTGCTCTCTTGTCGCTCGCAAAATTTACATTCATGCACTGAACATGGTCTTCTTGACAAGCTGTCTGCATTAGCGTGACTTTTTCCTCTTCGATGTTCAATCCGGAAGTCGTAGCTCTGCAGTTTCTCTATCCATCAGGATATCTGTCCTTCGGGATTTCTAAAGTTCAGAAGCCATTGCAGAGCAGAGTGATCTGACCTCACGCAGAATGTTCTTCCGTACAGGAAGCTGTGGAAATGTTCGATGGATCTTACAACTGCCAGCAGTTCTTTCCGGGTTATGCAGTAATTTCTTTCTGCTTTTCCGAACGTTTTGCTGAAGTAGCCTATCACAACTTCTTCTCCGGCTTGGAGCTGCGAGAGTACTGCCCCAATACCATACTGGGAAGCATCGGTGTCCAGTATGAACAGTCCTTCGTCCCGAGGATAAGCCAGTATAGGAGCAGTGAGAAGACGATGTTTGAGTTCTCTAAAAGAATCTTGGCAATCTGGTGACCAGATGAACTCGGCCTTATTTTCAGTTGGGCTATGCAGAGGTTTCGCAATGCTGCTGAAGTATTTCCCAAGCGTCGGTAGTAGCTGCAAAGTCCCAGAAAACTTCTGAGCTCATGTTTGTTCTTCGGCACATGCCAGTCTCTTACTCCCTTTATTTTCTCTGGATCGGTTTCTATCCCTTTCTCAGAAACGACATGTCTGAGGAAACTCACTTTCTTCTGGAAGAGGACGCATTTCTTGGGATTGAGTTGCAGATTGGCACCTCTCAGCCTGTAGAAAACTTGCTTCAGATTCGACAGGTGTTCATCGAAAGTCCTTCCAATCACCATGACATCGTCGAGATACACCAGGCATGTTTCCCATGTCAGTCCTCTCAGCACTAACTCCATTAGTCGCTCGAAGGTGGCAGGAGCATTACATAAGCCGAATGGCATGACCTTGAATTGGTACAACCCATTCCCGGTTGAAAAAGCAGTCTTCTCCTTATCGTCTTTATGGAGTTCTACTTGCCAGTAGCCACTTTTCAGGTCTAATGTAGAGAACCACTTTGATCCGGCCAAAGTGTTCAAAGTGTCGTCAATCCGGGGCAGGGGATAACTGTCTTTCTTGGTGACATCATTCAGCTTCCTATAGTCCACGCAAAATCTCATAGTGCCGTCTTTCTTGGTGACCAAAACTACTGGGGACGACCAAGGACTATTAGACTCCTCGATCACACCATCTTCCAGCATTTCGTTAACCACCGCCTTGATTTCTGATTGCTTGGCAAAAGGCAGTCTTCTCGGCGGCTGTCTACTTGGTCTTGCGTCGCCAGTATTAATTCTGTGTTGCACTAGACTCGTACGACCTGTGATTTTATCTTGAGCGAAAATATCGGCCTCCTCCAATACGAACTTCAGGGCCATCTCCAACTCCATATTGTTCAATTGGCCCCATGAATTCTTGAACCGCTCTACTATTTCTACTGGCAGTCTTCTGTCTAATGCAGTGGGAGAACGTTTTTGGACAATGTCACTCGGTCAATGGGTTAGCAAGTGGCGATAACCTCACCTTTCTTCAATGTGAACCTGTTAGTTTGTACGTTAGCCACTCTTATGGGTATTGTCTTCTTCTGGTCTACTAAGCATCGTGCGACGAGGGCACCATTACGTCTATCTTTTAGAGGCTCCGCTATGAGAGCAGCCATACCATCAAGTTTCTTCTCTAGTCTGGCTCTGACAATCTTCTCACTGTTACCAGGAATCCGTGTATCCTCGTCGACAATAAGTCTCACCCTGAGATTAGCTTCGCCTGCTGTTGGAGATAAATACAACTCTTCGTTACCGATTTTCAAGATCTTATTCTGGAAGTCTACTGAAAGGACATCGAACTCTTCCATTAAATCCAGGCCCAGAATAAATTCGTCGACGATTTCTGCGACAACAGCCCTTACCTGTAGCTCAGTACTGCCCAGCCTAATGTAAACAGTGGCCTCTCCATGCACGGGTATCCTATCTCCTTTTGCCGTCTCCAACACAGGCTGTTTGTTGGTCGTGAGTGCGGACCTGTTTGGCAACATGTCTGGACGTACAACGGATCTAGTGGCACCAGTATCGATGGTGAAACTGCATTGTCTTCCGTCTATGCTGCCAGGTATAACGAGGCTCTCGTGGTAGCGTCGGATAGTGGAGACCTTGACTTTGGGGCATTGGGACTCGCACGCCAGCTGCCGCCCCCTTACACTGGCGTCAGGTCGTTTCCCTGACGCCGCTCACTGTTGGTATATTCTTGTCTTCTGCGAGCCACCTGTTGGGTTTGTGAGCACTGCCTACTTATGTGCCCTTTCCTACCACACTTGTAGCATTCTATGTCTGACCAATCTGCTTTCGTCCTACGTGCCCCAACCGGTACAGTGAGCTTGCTTATGGCTTCTTTTATCAACTTCATTTCTTGCCTTAGTTCCGCTGTCGTGTCTGCAAAGTCCTCTATCTCCTTCACTTCGCGCAGCCTGTTGCGGCGAGGTTGAGATGCATCTTCGCTGCTTCAAATTCCAAGCCATAAATTACGCAGTCTGTAAGTGTTTTGAACCTTAAAGCTTGTTGCATTTCATTGTCAAGTACCCCATCGATGAAGGTCTGGACGGTGATCTGGTTGACAAATTCTTCTGGGGCTTGGGGATATGCAAGTCGCACAATTTTCTCCACTTCGGCACTAAATTCTTGCAGCGTCTCATTTGGCTTTTGGACCCTTGACTTTAGTTGTGTCTGGTAGACCTGGCTCATGTACTTGTTACCATATCTCAAATCTAAGGCCTGTATCACTGTTAAGTAGTTTTGCTGTTTCGACTCCGGGATGTTCTGGAGGATTTCTAGGGCTTCACCTGGAAGCGAGAGAATTAGAGCAGTTGCTGCCTGTTGTTCGGTCCACCCATTGCTGAGAGCTGCCGCTTCAAACTGCCTCCTGTACATGGGCCACGATGTTTCTCCATCAAAAGTCGGCGGCTTCAAGGTTCCATGAGGCTGCTGCACGATTGGCATATCTTCTTCCGGACGATTTTGAGCTGGGGACATTCCAGTAACTCCTCTTGGTTGAGTTCTATCAGTCTGGCCCATCACCTATTCTGTCAGTTCTCTATGTCTGACTTCTGTGCCTTTCATCATCATCTTCATTTGTTCTTTCAACCCTTCAACTTCTTCCCATCGTTTGTTCCAATCCTCTGTTGCATTTTCCACTTTACTGTTCACCACTCCTATTTTATTGTCCATATTTTCTACTTTCTTGTCCACATTTTCTATTTGTTCGTTGATCTGTTCAATTTCTTCTTTTACATCGATTCTCATATTGTGGAACATACTTCGGACGTCTTCTTTATCTTCTTGTCGCCTTATCTCGTCTTCTTCGCGCCATCTTCTTTCATCTTCTTGGCGCCGTTGTTCGTCCTCTTCGCGCTGCCTCTTGAGGTCTTCTTTATCTTCTTGTCGCCGCTGTTCGTCTTCTTCGCGTCGTCTTCTTTCATCTTCTTGTCGCCGTTGTTCCTCTTCTTCGCGTTGTCTCTTGAGGTCATCTTTATCTTCTTGCCGCCGTTGTTCTTCCTCTTGACGTCTTCTCTCGTCTTCTTCGCGGGGTCTTCTTTCTTCTTCTTGTCGCCGTTGTTCGTCTTCTTCGCGTTGTCTTTTCAGTAAGTCCATCAACTCTTTGATTTCAGCCATCTCGTCGTAGTCAGTCGATCTGGTGTTTACCATTTACAGCTAGCTTGCTTGTTCACTTCTTCACTCACTTATCCCACACTTCTGACACCAAATTGTTGCGTTTTCTCCGGGTTCTGGATAAGTGAGACTTTAAATTTTAACAAAACAACTTTATTTACTATCTAAATATGGATACAATAAACGTTCTAGAATGTCTCTCTCACAGAACACTTAATTTACTGTCTAAATATGGATACAATAAAGGTCTAGAATATCTCTCTCACAAAACACTAAGTTTATCTGGCTCTACACTAGTTACTGCTTCTTCGAGTCACTTAAACATTATCTTACTGAACTGAACTCCGCTGGCTTACTTCCATCTTTATATAGCCGTCGCATCTTCCAGTTCGTTCTCGAGCGTTCTATTCCAGAATGTTCCAGGATCTTCTTTTACTAGAAGGTTCTGTGAATACAGATCGGTCCCGTATGTATACAGGGGGATGTATATACAGGTGATCCAAATGTGGTCATCACTACCATGTTACACAAGAGGTGTTTCTCGAACTATAAGATCTCTCTGCGTATACAGGGTGTAAGGGTTATCTGCGTATACAGGGTGTATATACAGGATGTTCGGAATGCGCAGACCTCAGTTATCCGTTCCGACGGGGTACAAGTTGGTAACTTCGTCATTTTTGGTCCTAGAGGGTTGAGACTTCGCCTGTGGGGGGTCACCCCAGGCACCCTCAGGGGGGTGGGGAGGCGGTGTTGCCAGATTGTGCAAAAATTTCCATATGTTGGGGAAGTTCTGGAGATGTGGCAACACCGCACCTACGTCTATTGAAGTGCTTTGTAACAATATAAACATTTTTCAAAAGTCTAGATGCCGCAAATGTGAGCAGGCATCAATCTGATTACCGGTATAGCCTATGTAGTAGAAACAATGTACTATATTTTATTAAAATTACTTATGGTTTGAAAATATACAAAAATTTTCCGAAAATAAACTTAAATGTTGGTTTTCTAACCAACAAAGCTTACGTTAATAGCAAATTGAGTTATTGAAATTTGAAGGATTTAATAAAAATTCGGTAAATTTGCAGATTAGCTCCCGAACACTTTTCAACGGATTGTTTTCAGAAACATTACTATTACCCCACCTGGATGCACAAACCACAAGAAAAATTTCTTGTTCACACCCCCCAAGGAAGTAACAGGACTGGGAGTGAATAGAGGTGCTGTGCGCGGAGTAGGCAGGGTTTAAGGGGGATATGGATTCAAGATGTGAAAAAGACAGCTTTCAAGCCCGTTTTATTCGAATTTTCTGCTCATATTTCCTTCTTACTACCTTCCCCGCCCAGCACCCCTACTCACTCCTGGTCCCGTAACTTCCTTGGGGGGGCCTAGGCACGGTTTGTGAAAACAGTTTTTTGAAAAGCGCTCGGAAGCTAAACTGCAAATTTACCGACAATTCGCTACCAAAACGCACTTACTACGTCCAGATTTTTTTTACAAACGCATCATATTTCGATAAAAAATGCAAAAATGCATTAACGAATTTGTTCTACGAAAATTAGCTAAAAAAATTATAGACTGTTAAACCATAAACTTCACCAAACATACAGCGAAAGCATCAACTTAACTAAACCGACAGCCAAAGCATCAGAGAAAGGGCCTATTGAATTAATTTTCTGTAAATATTTTAGTAAAACGAAGGGCAATGACGGTTGAATCTGAAACTTAAGGGTTTAACACTCTTCTTGCAACATTTTCTTTTCTAAATCCGTATTTATTTCACGTTCTTTGCCTAAACATTGCCAATTTTGACGTTTAAAATTGCGAGTTTGACGTTTTGAAAAAAACTCCAAAATTTGTTTCTTTAACTGCCCATAACTTCTTTGTCTTTGAAGCTAGAAACCTAAAGTTTGGTACAGAGTTCACCCTTTATAATACAAACACGCGTACCAAGTTGGGTTGCCCTTGCTTTGTTATTTCCGGATATGAATTTTTTTTTAGAAAGAAAACACAAAATTTTCCGGGAAAACCTGGTCAGATTTTCCTGGCTAACGAACTTATCCAAGCCACTTGCAAAAAGAAGGTGCTCACCAAATTTGATCAAGATTGGTCTATTATTTTTTGAGGTATCGGTCGGATATATATATATATATATATATATATATATATATATATATATATATATATATATATATATATATATATAAACACAGATCTCCTCATTAGCGAATTAAAAAAAAAAAATCGCGAATAAATAGTAAAGAAAATCTTATTTTCTTTCGACAATATTTAAGTCCAAAATATCACTTTGGAAGTTTTGATGGTGATCACTTGTCAAAATCGTATCCAATAGACAAGCACAAGTTTATAACGTATTTGTCACATAATGCACTGCATAAATTATCTCAATGAATGTTACAATTACCATTACACCCAAATAATAATTTTTATTTTTAGTTGATTTGGTTCTTTCAAGCGGCACCATATCCACAGACTAAGCTAAATTTTCTATCATCAGTCTTTATCACAGTAAAATCAACTGAATCATTAGCTAATATCATTACAATCAGGAATCAAAGTTGATCATTATCCACAGATTTTTTTTAATGTGCTCTGATTTTAGATTATGGCAACAGACTATAACACGCAATTTGAAAATGACTCAACAAATGTCACAGTATACTGCTTGAAGTAAACAATGTTCTCCGAACCCTGAACTGTGTATCAGCAATCAACCGCCTTTAAACTCACCCAAGCAACAAATCAAGGCATATTAACCAGCACTCGAGTACAAATAACCTAACCAAGTTGCAATTTAATTACAATTAACCAAAATGTTGGCTTGATTGTCATAATCACTACAAATTTGAGAATGCAGCTATAGGCCATTTCTGACTATTAAAATTACTACAAAGTGAGTAACTTACAAGTGACTAAATTTGTAAAAATTTGGTTCAATTTTACCTGTAAATATACTTAAATATAATTTTGAGTTTAAATTCCACAATTGGTAATTTTTAGGTCGAAGTGTGCCCTAAATTGGACTGAAAACTGACTACTTAGTCCAGATACCTAAAATACCTATTTTAAGGTAATTTATTACCTAATATTAACTTGCAATATGTCTCTGTGGTAAATTGGGGGCCTTCTTATGAAATCCAGATTACATATATATTACCAAACTAACTGCAATACAACACAGGAAATATTTTTGGCACTAAGATAACCTAGAATGGCTTTCTGATTGGCCGTATAGTCTTAATTCCTGCAGAAGTGGTCTTCCAAGTCAAATTGTCTACATCAACGTTGTAAATACCCATAAAATCTGACTTCAAATAAAAATGTCCTCAAAGTTCAAAGTGTACAGCAGTGAAATAAATTTGTGAATGTTGAAGGTGTTTTAGTTGATGAACTTAATTAATAAAAGTTTTATTTTTCAGTCACAGTCTCTGTGTAAATCCTAAAAACGTATGACAATTTCATCGGCTACTACTATATGGAAGAAAAGCTGCTGATTTGAAATCAGCACATTTACTCCTTCAATATAATGCATCGCTTTTTATTCCAGTGGAATGAAGCATTGGCAACACGGTCAGCTGTCATACGTTTATGTTTAATGACTTATTTTCGCTCTATTAATGTATATAACATATTATGGAATCAAAGATCAAAAACGCTATATAATCTTTCCTATATGCCTCTCCGGTGTGCATATATATATATATATATATATATATATATATATATATATATATATATATATATATATATATATATATATATATATATATATATATATATATATATATATATATATATATATATATGAGACATAATTGGTTCTCGGGTTGAACCGCGTCCAGAATTTATGAAAACTCGACGTTTCGGCTCCTGTTTTGGAGCCATTTTCAAGAGGTAAAGGAAATATGTAAGAACACTCTAAGGCCTCAATCTGCCTACTCCTTAGAGTGGTGGACAAAGGTGGGTAAAGGAAATATGTAAGGACACTCTAAGGCCTCAATCTGCCTACTCCTTAGAGTGGTGGACAAAGGTGGGTAAAGGAAATATATAAGGACACTATAAGGCTTCAATCTGCGTACTCCTTAGAGTGGTGGACAAAGGTGGGTAAAGGAAATATATAAGGACACTCTAAGGCCTCAATCTGCCTACTCCTTAGAGTGGTGGACAAAGGTGGGTAAAGGAAATATGTAAGGACACTCTGAGGTCTCAATCTGCCTACTCCTTAGAGCGGTGGACAAAGATGGGTTGGGTTGTTGTAGCTCGATTACAGGGCCTCAATCGGCCTACTCCCCAAATCTCGCCGGAGATCGTCTGTGAGGTCTCAATGTGTTGAACCCTAGGCCTCAGAGAGATCTCTCTGAGGCCTAGGGTTGAACACAAGCGGTGGACAAAGGTGGGTTGGGTTGTTGTAGCTCGATTACGGGGTCTCAATCTGCCTACTCCCCAAATCTCGCGGAAGATCGTCTGTGAGGTCTCAGTGTGTTCAACCCTAGGCCTCAGAGAGATCTCTCCGAGGCCTAGGGTTCAGAGAGATATCTCTGAGGCCTAGGGTTCAACACACTGAGACCTCACAGACGAGATTTGGGGAGTAGGCAGATTGAGGCCCCGTAATCGAGCTACAACAACCCAACCCACCTTTGTCCACCGCTTGTGTTCAACCCCAGGCCTCGGAGAGATCTCTCTGAGGCCTAGGGTTGAACACACTGAGACCTCACAGACGATCTCCGGCGAGATTTGGGGAGTAGGCAGATTGAGGCCCTTTAATCGAGCTACAACAACCCAACCCACCTTTGTCCACCGCTCTGAGTAGGCAGATTGAGGCCTTACGAGTGTCCTTACATATTTCCTTTACCCGCCTTTGTCCACCACTCTAAGGAGTAGGCAGATTGAGGCCTTAGAGTGTCCTTACATATTTCCTTTACCCACCTTTGTCCACCACTCTAATGAGTAGGCAGATTGAGGCCTTAGTGTCCTTACATATTTCCTTTACCTCTTGAAAATGGCTCCAAAACAAGAGCTGAAACGTCGAGTTTTCATAAATTGTGGACGCGGTTCAACCCGAGAACCAATTATGTCTCACATTAAAGACCGCGGAAATCTTTCTGAACACACACACACACACACACACACACACACACACACACACACACACACACACACACACACACACACACACACACACACACACACACACACACACACACACACACACACACACACACACACACACACACACACACACACACACACACACACACACACACACACACACACACACACACACACACACACACACACACACACACACACACACACACACACACACACACACACACACACACACACACACACACACACACACACACACACACACACACACACACACACACACACACACACACACACACACACACACACACACACACACACACACACACACACACACACACACACACACACACACACACACACACACACACACACACACACACACACACACACACACACACACACACACACACACACACACACACACACACACACACACACACACACACACACACACACACACACACACACACACACACACACACACACACACACACACACACACACACACACACACACACACACACACACACACACACACACACACACACACACACACACACACACACACACACACACACACACACACACACACACACACACACACACACACACCACACACACACACACACACACACACACACACACACACACACACACACACACACACACACACACACACACACACACACACACACACACACACACACACACACACACACACACACACACACACACACACACACACACACACACACACACACACACACACACACACACACACACACACACACACACACACACACACACACACACACACACACACACACACACACACACACACACACACACACACACACACACACACACACACACACACACACACACACACACACACACACACACACACACACACACACACACACACACACACACACACACACACACACACACACACACACACACACACACACACACACACACACACACACACACACACACACACACACACACACACACACACACACACACACACACACACACACACACACACACACACACACACACACACACACACACACACACACACACACACACACACACACACACACACACACACACACACACACACACACACACACACACACACACACACACACACACACACACACACACACACACACACACACACACACACACACACACACACACACACACACACACACACACACACACACACACACACACACACACACACACACACACACACACACACACACACACACACACACACACACACACACACACACACACACACACACACACACACACACACACACACACACACACACATACATACATACATGTGCTCGTATGTTTGCAGGGACACACGAAAACACACCAACTTGTGGGATCTTAATGTTTGAGATAAGTCGTAGTTGTAGATTTATCTCCAGATGTGGATAATTCGCGCCAAAATACTATACACACGCTCGTTTAGAAAATATTTGCAAATAAAGTGAGGTCCCGCAATTATGTTTAATGCACACGTTGTGTGAAGACCCCTTAAATATGGATTATGTTTGAAGTGTGTATAAGACCCCATAAACCATAGTGTTTTTTCTACAAACATAACTGTGTTTCTGAGTTACACATGGCAACAAAAAAACCGGTTAAAAAAAACTGTCTGGCTTGTGTGCGTGTAAAAGGACCCACAAATATAAGGGAAGGGTTTGTTTATTAAATGCTGTGTGGAGGTATTGTATAGTTGATCACATTGACCTTGTGCAGTTATTCTGAAATATATTATTACATATATTTTTTAGTGAATTTTCCTACACTTTTGAATTTTAAAACAATTCGCGAACTAGGGCCTCTAGAACTCATGTCTGTGGTCAGTTACTATCTTGATATGTTTATATATATATATATATATATATATATATATATATATATATATATATATATATATATATATATATATTTCTGTGTGTGTGTATCACCCCGGTAACTCAAAAAATAATGGGCCACCAAATTGGGTATGTGGCTATAGGTTTGAAAAAGTCTGGACGCAGCGAGTGCGTTATGGAAGTTAATTTCCATAAAATGTTTTTAATTCAAGCAGGCCTCAATTTAGTTACCGGTATAATCTATATAGTAAAAATTTACCATATTTTATAAAAATACCGTATTGGTTAAAAATGTACAAAAATTTTCCGAAAATAACTTTAACTTTAAATGTTTCTGAGAAAACTGGTTTCCTAGCATTTAAAGAAAATTCGCTGCCAAAACACACTTACTGCGTCTTGATTTTTTTACGAACATGCATCATATTTCAATTAAAAATGCAACAGTATAAGGAATGTTCGAAAAAAATATTGCAGTTATCACCAACGATTTATGGGCCACGCTGTGATTTTCAAAATAATTTTATAAGATGCAGCTCAATACACTATATAATTAACGTATACAATTTTTCTCGTATCTTGCATAATAACAATTATATTGAGCTTTACCTTAGAAATACGTCACCTCGTATATATGCAAACAGATAAAAACTGAAAGTAAACCGGGATATGGATTCTAGGGGGCCTGGTTTGTATTCATTTGAAGAAATCTTTTTCAAACTCAAACGTCGCTGTCCCCTCATTAATGAATTTTTCTACGAAAATTAGCTAAAATTTATAGACCGTTAAACCATAAACGTAACTAAAGCTCCTGCCAAAGCATCAGGGTCTATTTGCAATGAATTTTCTGGAAATATTTTAGTAAAATAAAGGTCGATGACGGGTAAAGCTAAAACTTAAGAACACTCTTCTTGCAACATTTTCTTTACGTAACAGGTATTTATTTCATGTTCCTTGAATTTTTACGTTTCAAATCGCGACTTGGACGTTTTGAGGAAAACTCCCAATTTTTTTTCTTCAAATGCCTATAACTTTTCTGACTTTTGAATTACAGATCGACATACGTACCAGATTTGGTTGCCCTTACTTTGTTATTCCCGAAAGAAATCACAAAATTTTCCGGGAAAACCTGGGCCGCATTTCGCGGCTAACCAACTTATCCATGCCACTTGCAAAAGGAAAATGTTTACAAAATTTGATCAAAACCGTCCTATTATTTTTTGAGTTGATATATATATATATATATATATATATATATATATATATATATATATATATATATATATATATATATATATATATATATATATATATATATATATAAACGAAACAGACCCCAGATATGTGTTCCAAATTTTAAAGTCGCGATCTCCATAGTTAATTTTGTACAGAAAATTCGCTAAAAGTAAACCATATGCCAACATTCAGTTACCAGAAAAAAGTTATGGACATTTAATAAAAAAGAATGTTTGGTACCAGATTATTTCTATGAAAATTCACGAAAATTCAGGCAGACTGCGTCCAGACTTTTTTAAATTCAGTTAATTTGAAGTATAATTGCTTATTAGAAAATGCTTATAACTATCGACATATAATTATTTGCGTTTATACTAGTTTTCAGTTTTCAGTTTTCATTTTGAAAATTCCGGGTTCTTACTGCATGACGATTTCAATTACTCCAAAAATAGGAATTTGGTGTGTTAAAAAGAACAATTTTCATAGATTTCGCTTCATCACTCCTAATTATGCTGTCCAAAAAATCGAGAGTCCTCTTGTATCATCGTTAAAATGAATTTACAAAACTCTTTTCTGCATATCCATTTCTCTCAGATGTTGAACCAAAGATATTGAATAAGGGTGGAAGTTGTGCTTTAACGGAATTTTGTGTATCAAGCTCTTCGAGAGTCCTGTCTGCAGAGCTACTTGTCTTAAGGATGTTGTTTCTTTTATGCATTTTTGCCTTCACGGTGCCAAAATTTTGTAAGTTTCTATTATTCGCCGAACACTCCTCCGCGACGGTTTTTGTTTATCTGGATATCAGCAAATATTTGACACGTTCTTGATCAAACTTGGTTACATTCACCATAGATAATAAAGAGATTTTAATAATCTTCTTGAGTATAATTCAGTCGCCCCGGCATAATTTTTATAAATAATTGTCAAATGACAACAAATACTGAGGTTTTTGTAGTTCTCGATAGTTTTTTTTTGACAGGCGTCGCCGTCATGATTATATAACAACAAAACTTGAAAGCCGTATAACATTTTTTCAATATAAAAATGTTAAATTGCCAATATTTTGAAAACTACAAATTTTTCGCAGAGAACCTTACCTAAACTTTCAATGTTAAATAAGATAAGATTAAAAAAATAAGAGTTTCTATTTGAAAAACAGACAACGATTTTTTTAACTCAATTTTCAATGAGAGCTTTTGATCACTCTGTAGTTATTATCAAAATAACATCGCATTACGGTTGGACTTAGGTATGGAATATTATACATAACACGTGTCTAAACTTTTGCGTTGAATATAAAAATGCAATAATATGTATCCTATCTAAAATAAGCAAGTTAACATCAACACCCTGTATATCCAGAAGTGCCACTATCTGAAAAATACTTTAACCAAGGTGCATCCATCGATTTCAATAAGCTGCCAAATTTTAAAAATTTTGCAAAGTCTAGTTTCCGAGAAATCGATTCCGGGCTTTTGTCGTGGGGCAACTGCATATATATATATATATATATATATATATATATATATATAATATATATATATATATATATATATATATATACATATATAGATGTGTGTGTGTTTTTTAGATCTATTTGGACGCTAAGTATATATATATATATATATATATATATATATATATATATATATATATATATATATATATATATATATATATATATATATATATAGATGTGTGTGTGTTTTTTAGATCTATTTGGACGCTAAATATCACAGCCCCCGTACTTGCTAGAAGAAAAAGTTTTAGATCAAAATTTGGTTGGTAAAAGGCTGGTTCAATAAGCTTTACTTAGACAAAGTGTGCTTTTTGACATAAACTTCATTTTTTTCAATGGAACACTCTGTATTTTAGTCAAGTTTGGATTTCTTATTTCATTCTTAATCAATATTATGTCAAGCATTTTTCTCATTTCAAAAGTTTTCGAGAAAACCCAACAAATAAACGGTTTTCATGTTCCTTTCAATAATGATTTTATTTGTCCACAATCACAGCATCACAACTATTATGTATTTTGTCAGTATCATAACTGTTCATCCTAAGATCTATGTCAAATCTTTTAAGCTATAAATTTTGAACAAGGCGGATAGGGAACCCCCAGGTGACCCAAGACTCGCTTGTCCCGACACCATTCGATTTTTTGTGGGGTTATGTAAAATATGTGGTCTATTTTGTTCAACCAAGAAAATAAAAGGATTTTATTAACAAAATTACTCGTGCCTGCAGAGAAATTTTGTCTCAGGTTATTAGAAATTCTTGCACTGTAGAGCTTATTAGAAGATATGACGTTTGCCAAACAGAAAATAGTCGCCAGTTTGAGCATACTTTTTTTACTTTGTTATCGTTAGCAATGATAATTAATTGTTAATTATATTTTTGGAATTACCTTTGAAGAACTTAGTTAAGAGAATCAGAAGCATTTGTAATTTTTTGTTGCTGGAAAGCAGTATTTGACAACAACAAAAAAAGAGTTAAGACACCTTTTAGTGAATTTTCTCAACAAAAAAATTAACTAATGAGATCCCGACTTTTAAATTTAAAAAATTCTTCAAATGAGCGCTAGTTAGGCCCCCAAGAAGACATATCCGGGGTCAGTTAGAATTCTTATGTGTTATGTATCACACCGATAACTCAAAAAGTAATGGGCGGATTTTGATCAAATTTGGTGAGTACTTTCCTTTTGCAAGTAGCTTGGATAAGTTCCTTATCCAGGAAAATCGGCTCAGGTTTTCCTGGAAAATTTTGTGTTTTCTTTCTAAAAAAATTAATATCTCCGGAAATAACAGAGTAAGGGCAACGAAATTCGGTACGCGTTTGTGTTATAAAGAGTAAACCATGTACCATAATGTACATCTCTATTTTTAAAAAAAGTTATCGTCAGTTAAAAAAAATTTGGAGTTTTCCTCAAAACGTGTGTTCTGCGAACGCTTAAGTCATTGCCCTTCATTTTACTAAAATATTTACAGAGAATTCATTTCAAATAGACCCTTTCTCTCATGCTTTGGCCGTCGGTTCAGTTAAGTTGATGCTTTCGCTGTACGTTTAGTTAAGTTTATGGTTTAACGGTCTATAATTTTTGGCTAATTTTCGTAGAACAAATTCGTTAATACATTTTTGCATTTTTTATCTAAATATGATGCATAGAACCGAAGTTGGAAGAGAATGCAAGCATATATGTCATATGGGGAGAAATGGAGGAAGCCTTGATTAGGGTCGCAGAAGGTGAACTAGGTCATAAGCGGAAAACACAGAAACACAATTGGATGACAGCAGAAATCATGCTTGAAGAAAGGAGAAGATGTAAAAGTCAAGGAAATCCAGAGAGCTATAAACACATCCAAAGAATTATTAGGGGGGAAATAAGAGCAGCAAAGAATGACTGGTTAAAGAAGCAATGCGAGGAGATAGAGCAACTACAAGAGCTGCACGATGAATTTAACATACACAGAAAAATAAAAGAGGCGTCCGTAGTTTACCGGAAGAGACACTTTTCTAATGTAGAAAACGAACATGGGGAAATGGCAGAAGATGATCAGCAGCGAAGAGTTATTTGGGAGGAATATATTAACAACCTTTTCGACGATAATAGACCTGATATAGAGGTTGCGGAGGACGTAGACCTGTATGAACCCCCTATCACCAAAGAAGAAACTGTAAGAGCAATAGAGCATTAGAATTAAAGTTAATAATTAAAGCTAGTTTGCCTCTCATCTGCAGTTTCACCAACGTGATGTCGACTGCTGATAGATAATGTTTATTACCTTATATGCAATTTTATACTATTTTATGTTGTCGAAAATATTTTTTACGTTATGAGAATTTGTTGTTGTCAACTTATTGACATTATTGGTTCATCGCTGGTCACATACACATTTTTGTGTGTAAAATGCATGTTTTTTTGGGTTTGCTTGGGTTTTCTCATACGCCTTTACCCAGGTCAGGTCAGGTGAGGATCACGTCAAAGTCGGGTTTGGTCAGGTCACGTTGGGTCAGGTCTAGCCAGGTCAGGTCAGGTGGTTCAGGTCTGACTGATACAGTGTCTTGTGCATAAACAACAACAAAACTCTGGTCCCTTCAACTTGCAAACTAGCTGAAGAACTTGGAGCAAAAAGCCGAAAGGAGGGGATGTTATTCAGAAGAAATGTTGGAGCAAAATGTAAACAAGGCTGCTTATAGAAGTCCAACGAAGGTGTTTTTTCTGATTTGATTTCTATATTTCCTTCCCCACCCAGCACCCCTATTCACGCCAGGTCCCGTAACTGGAGAGGGGGGGGGGGTATTTTACAGCATTTGTTATGTTGCTTATGCGTACAGGGTTGGTTTTAAGCGTGTTTTTGTTTAAAAAAATCACTTTTGCGATCATCTGCATAATTACATTAATTTTTTCTCAATTTTTTTTTTAATTGAACCTAACTACATTTTTATAGTGGCGTATCAAGAACTATCTTGCCATTTGAAAAGGAAGATTTAGTTTCCATAGCAACGAAGTTGTTTAGGCTAGGATAAATTGAATATCGCCACTTTGTAGCAAAAAATATGTCGAAAAGCTTTTGTTAAGATATTTTTTTTGAATAAGGAATATTTCAGTAAATACAAATCAATCATATACTAACCCTATAAGTATATATATATATATATATATATATATATATATATATATATATATATATATATATATATATATATATATATATACATATATATATATATATATATATATATATATATATATATATATATATATATATATATATACATAAATATGTGTATGTAAAATAATATATAAACTAATGTTTCCATCCCAAATATGAGTTCTGTTTCGTTTGAAGAATAGAGTGATGTTTTCTATGAAATTTCCCTAATAAATAAATTTAACAATATCTTAATATTCTCTGAAATATAACATACTACATAAAACCCACCGCCATCTGCTTTAGTGCCCAAGCAAAAATAATGTACCGTTATTCCCCGTGAATAACCCTTGCAGATTAAGCAGTAAAAAATAACAACAAAGACGCTATTTATAAAACCAGGGACAAGTCACTTGAAAACAGATCATTTAGTACCTGCACGAGGTATAAAAAATGTTATATTTATCGGAACTTACACAAATTTTACCAGACAGTTGTCGGGCCTTACACACAATTACGTCTGTTTCAAAAATTGACCACGGAGGTCGCTTTTATCAGTCACTTTTATGGGGCCCGACAGTTTTAGTAACACGAACTTAAAAATACACACATGCATATAGTATGTATATCAGGACATCGTCAGAAAATTAGTTATTTATACTATTTAAGAGGTGGAGAATCCGAAAAACCACGTCTCTAAATTGTCGGGACGCGGAAGACCGGACAAGTCACGTCCATGCATGTGGTTTGTCCTCATAATTATACGGACACAAACACACACACACACACACAATATATATATATATATATATATATATATATATATATATATATATATATATATATATATATATATATATATATATATAATTTCGATACATGAAAATGTATGATTGCCAATAAATTTAAACTAAATTCGTTTACCATGTAGTTGAAATTCCCATAATAAAACAAAATGCCTTCAAAGTTTGGTTAGTTTGCCTTGTCATTGAGAATTGTGACTTATAGGTAAAAAAATAGAACAAAACTTACTTTCAAGTCAATAATGTTACAACGGTAGCCATATTAAACTATGCTTGCGGTATCCATCTTGATTGTATTGTAAAACTAAAAACCATTTTTTGTTGAATCTAATGTAATTAAATTTTAACTTGAAAAAAACATAAAATAATGCTTGTATACAATGAGGGTAGGATAGTTTTGTCTTATTTACATCACCAATCCTCAAAATCAGAATTTCAAGAGTTTTGAATAGTTTTTAATTTTAACTAATTTTACTTTTTACAGAGCGCTTGAATTATATCAAAGTATCATAATCATGTTAACAGAAAAAACCTAACAGCAATGGTTTCTTCCTTTATACAGTGTGATATACCTTTATCATTGATCCAAATATTTGAAGAATCATTCAGTTGATCATGATTGATTATTCAACATGTTGTCACTTTTAAACAAAGATGAACATACCTAGTTGGTAATATCTACTGTTTGTCAATACATACATAACCACGGATCCTACAGAATAATGTCACATGTGCAGTTCGCTGTTAAGAATTTCACAGCACTTGTGCCCAGATGACGGATTCAAGTAAAACGTTTGACGTATTTACGAATAAATTACGTCCATTGGCCCAATATAGAATGAAAATGCGCTAAATATAACTAAAATGCGTGGGTCGAAATACCTTGCTGGACCTATTATCGACTTCCTTATTACTTTTAGTTTATTCCCCACATTGGTAAAATACACTTAAATTCTACTTGATAATGACCTGTGGTGATTTGGTCACGGACCTATTGTTAGGGCGCTTTTACGTCAACTTGACTTTAAATGTTGCTTGGGCAGCCACTGGTGCCTAGTGAGTGCAGCCAATATTTGATGGATGCATGCTTGGAAGAAAGCAAAGTGGTACATACACTTGAAGAACCCAAATCACAACACTTTAAAAAAAAACTTGACGATCGTTTGATGACACTAACTTGGTTAGTGAAACGATCACCAGGCTTTTTAAAATGTGTTGTGGTGATTTAGGTCCTCCAAGTGTACTTATCAGTGCTCATCAAAGGTTCCAATCTTCACTTACAGAAGTGGTAACCTAACAGAAACTCTTTTAGAAAACGCTAACCAATTAATAGTTACAAAAAAAAAAAAAAACTGCTAGGGAGTTATGATTGCCACACCAAAGTAACACCTTGAGAATGTGATGAGCTAAAACATTCAGGAAAATAATGTAGAAATATACTATTTTTACAAACATTTATTATAAATATTTTTTTAAATCCTCAAAAAAAAAACAGAATTTTATAGAAAACACAATGAATGTTTTACATGGAACAATAAATATTGATCGTCATCAAAATATGACTACAACGTGAGCATCTTTTTTGTGTAAATGCAAGAGTTACATTCAACATTTGGTATAATTAATATAAATAAATATAATCACTAGAAAATGTAACTCACACATTTTACAACACACATACAAATATATAAAATTATAAATTCAAAAATAAATACACTGGTCACAGTAAAAAGAAGTCTATTTTAATTAACTAATCTAATTATATTAAAGTTCGGTATGTTTGGGTTTTAGTTCTTCAATTTTCTTTATGTATTCAGATTTTTCTACACAGCCTGTACAATCTTCACCCCAGTCATTTAAAATCTTTTTGAGATCTTTCACTTTCAGTTTCTTTAAATCAACAGTTTTCAAGTCAATCTCAACATCATACCGAAGTTCACATATCTGATTATCTTTCTTTTTTAACTTTTCACATATTTTATCAGATGGCATTGACCAAGACATGGGTTTTGACATTTCACCCAGAATTCCAGTTGCACTTTCTTCTAAACCACCTAGGTAGTAGCACTGCAATTAAAGAAAAATATGTTTCATTATAAAGTAGTAACCTATTTATTTCTTTGTTGCCTAAAAATATACAGAATCCTTTACATAGAAGCCTTTTGTTTTAATTTGCAGCACATGCTCAGTATGCTGGCATAGAACAAAGGTAATAAAAAATAAAGATAAGATTGTGAAAATAGATATAAAGCTCAGGTCAACAAAAAGACGTAGAGATATACTAACATAATTTGTTATAAAATAATAAATTACTTGGTCTTTATTATTATATGGAATGATTGACAGAGAAGTTTTTGTTTGTGCATTATTGAATTCTTTCTTCCTAATATCACCTCTAAATTTAGTTTAAAGCTTTATTTTCTGGCAAAATGATTTTGAAAATCAAGAAACTGTTTACATTTCCCAGCTAACCAACAATATTCTACTTTTGTAAATTTAATAACAAAACCAAGGCTTAGCCCACTGCGATACTGAATAGTTCAAGGAAAAAAGTCTGGACGCAGCAAGTGGGTATGGTAGTGAATTTTCATTGAAATGTTTTTAATAGCAAATATGTGTGTTTTATTTTTAAAGAAAGCAGGAATAAAATTTGGTTGCCAGTGTAACCTATATAGTAGAAACAATGTGCCATGTTTCATCAAAATAACTTTATTGTTTGAAAAAACTGATTTCTTGGTCAACCTTTCTAGGTTAATAGCAAATTGAGCTAATCAAATTTGAAGCATTTAATGAAAATTCGCTACCATAACGCACTTGCTGCGTCCCGAATTTATTTTCTTACAAACATGCATTATATGTTGATGGAAAATGCAATAACATAAGGCGTGTTCGATTAAAAAAAAATAAAAAAAATTGTATCACCAACGAGTTATGGGCCAGCCTGTGAGTGTAGAAATATTTTTTAAGATGTAGCTCAAGACACCCTATAATTAATGCCTACAATTTTTTTCATATCTTGTATAATAACGGATATATTGAGCTTTATTGATTTTTTACGAAAATTCGGCAAAAATTATATACCATTAAATGATAAACTCTATAGCTAAGACTACTGCCAAAGCATCAGAGAAAGGGTCTATTTGAAATGAATTTTCTGGAAATATTTTGGTAAAATGAAGGAGAATGACGGTTGAAGCTAAGACTTCAGGCTTTGTAAAACATTCTTCTTGAGACATTTTCTTTCCATATCTTGTATTAGTCTCGGGTTCTTTGCCTAAATGTTGCCAATTTTGACGTTTTAAATCGTGACTGACGTTTTGAGGAAAATCCCAATTTATTTTTCTTTAAATGCCTATAACTTTTTTGTGTTAACCTACAGAGCTAAATTTTGGTAGATGATTTACCTATAATGATAGAAACTTGTGTATCAAATCTGGTTGCCCTTACTTTGTTATTTCCGGAGATATGATTTTTTTCGAAAGAAAACACAAAATTTTCCGGGAAAACCTGAGCCGATTTTCCTGTCTAACAAACTTAACCAAGCCACTTGCAAAAGGAATGTATTTACCAAATTTTATCAAAATCGGCCCATTATTTTTTGAGTTATCAGTGTGATATATATATATATATATATATATATATATATATATATATATATATATATATATATATATATATATATATATATATATATATATATAAACATATAAAAATTGAAACTGACACTGGATATGTGTTCTAGAGGGCCTGATTAGCACTCATTTGAAGAAATGATTTCAAAATTCAAAAGTCGGGATCTCAATAGTCAATTTTTTTAAAAAGAAAATTCACTAAGAATCATAAGGCACACCTCAAAAGATTTACTATTAGTGACTACAAGAGGTTGTGTAAATAAATGTTGATATAACTGCCAAAAGTTGATATCTGAATATAAGAGGCAGGTTATTTTTGACCAGTACTACTAGATTAGATTAGATTTGATGTGAGCGGGCTGTTCCAGTTTCTCTACTGCAAACTTAGCTCTATTGTGGCTCACATCTAATTGCTTAAATTTCACCCATCAATTCCAGTTCCATGCAATCTTTTTTTAGGATTAAACTTGATTTGACAGATGTACTGCTATCTGAGTGAAGTCGCTTGCCCGCCTCTCTCAGAGTTCGTCTAAACCAGACATCTGTCAGTGTTTGACTCGAGGCGGTATCATAAGTCTCACTCTCGAGCACCATCCAAGCGAAGTCATTAGACCATTTCGGAGCTCACAAATGAAAAGTGAAAATGAATGAAAGCATCTGCTTTAACAAAAAAATTGGCTGCAGCTATTGCTCCCGCCACATAAGACGTGATATAAATGTTCCGTGCTCTGCACTGTAACATTAGATAGGTATCAAATAAATGTAAATTATTTGTTACGTCCCTGGATGTCAAACTATTTTAAAATTATACAAACATTTAATTGAAAAATTAAAAAATAACTCAGTATCTACATAATTATTATTATTTTAAACAACTTCCTTAAAAAGTTACAACTTTTTATTATCTAACTTTCAATGTTCATTTATGGAAAAGTTTCGTTTCACATGAAGGATGCTCAGTTTACCTGATTAAAAAGCTAGAGAAAGAGATCCCATTCTCAGGGGAAGGAAAAACTGCTTACCAATCGCCCCCACCCCCCACCAACCACCTAAGGGTTAGGTTTGGTTATGTTATGAGTGGACCATTTCAATCCTTCCGCTGCAACCTTAAGGGCTATTGTGGCCCCCGTTATTGTCTTCTATTTCATTCATCAAGTCCAGCCTTTTACAGAAGTTGACAATGTTTGAGGACGAAAGTTGATCCAGAACTTCTGGTGCAAGTTGGGTCTTGCCCGGTGTTTGGTCCCGTCCGCAGCCAGGCAGAAAAGGTACTCGCTCTGCTGTTTTGTCACTCTCCATACACAGTCGGCACTCGGTTTCTTGTCCTAACCCAATTCTGTGTAGGTGGTGACGCAAGCAGCTGTGTCCTGAATACAAGCCAACCAGAGTTCTCAGCAATTACCTGTTTAATACAAGAAGTTTGTTTAGCCCTTAACTCTGAGAGGCCCTTTATGAAGGCCTCAGAGTGTAAATCCTGCCAGATTTCGCCATTGTTGGAATATGTTTCCATCCATCCAGGTTTTCAAGGTCGTTTCACTGGGCATATGTATATCTCCAGCACAGATTCTGGCCCAATATAGCCTGCAGCTAAGCCAGTTTGGGCCTCGCGATACCACGAAGTACTTTAGGCCACCAAACTATAGCTCAATAGGCTATCATTGGACTGATAACCACTAGACAGAGCCAATACATTTGCTGTCGGTTTGTTGTTCGCAGATCCTTCGGCATGTCCATAGGGACAACTTGGCCCTGCCAATTACCATCTCCACCTATATGTTCGAGTTAAGTGTCTTATCTAGAGTAACCCCCCAGATATTTCGCCTGTTCTACAAATGGAAATGTCTCACCCATAAGACTAGATGTTCTTAATGTATCCAACCTTCTCCTTCTGGTGAATGGGACAATGATGGTTTTGTGGGGGTTCATAGACATCTACTCCCCGCCACATCAATGATTCTCCACATTTATTGTCTTTTGAAGATTATTTGAAAGTTTCTCTTCAGATTTACCTCTAACTAATATAACAAGCTAGATCATCCGCATACACCTGAACCTCAACCTTCCACAGTTCTAGGATAGCCAGATCATCCTTGAAGAGACCAAAGCAGGGGGGGGATACTGCGGGCACCCCCTCACAGACTTGTAGCTGACCACCTTTCCCTGCAGCAATGTGATAATGGTCCTGCTGTATAGCACGATTCTGATCCAGCCAAATATGGTAGGTTCAACTCATCTGGTGACAGCAGCTTCATAGAGGGAGTTGGGTAGTGGATTGTTCAATGCTCCTTCAATGTGGAAAATGCAGCCACTGCTATGTCCTTGTTATCCAGAGTGTGTGATTTTTTCAACAAAGTTATTGAGTGCTAACTCTATACTTCGGAAGAGACGTCTCAGAAGTATGCTGAACTTAGAACAAACCGCAACCAGTAAACCCTACTTTATAAGGGGAAAAAATACTTACAGTCACTTGTACATACCTTTTGAATGCAGTAATGTTTATAAAAAAAAACACACAGTGAGCAGTTTAGGGAGTATATATGTATGCACGAGCATAATTCTAGAAATAAAGAAGATTTGAACAATCCAAGACAAAACTTCACATATTTACAAAAAAATGTGCATCCTGCCATCATAGAAATATATAACCATATACCTAATGAAATAGAAAAATGCAATCATTCCACACTCAAAACAAAACTGAAAAAGATATTAGAAGATAATCCTTACTATACTATTGATGAGTACTTAGCTGATAAAACAATACAAGGGGGAAAATATGGGAGAGTCAAATTTTAGTCCATTTTATTTTATTTTATTTGCATTTATGTATTTTCTGTTTTGTTTGTTAAATTATTACTGTTTTGACAAGTTTCACATCCTTTACGGGTTATCTATACATATTGTATGAAACAAATACAGCATTATTATTATTAACTTAGTAGGTACACTGGTGTGTATGGATGTGGTTCGTGTTTAAGACATTCCCAAATGTGTCCATCTAGTATTTTTTCCAATCCCTTATAAGAAATAATAAAGTTACAGTGAGAGGTCTCGGCGATTTAGATTGGAGATCATTAAGTCCTAAATTAGGAATTCAGACTTCGCTAGTCACTGTCCAGCTGGATGGAATATAATTCCAAGCCAGACTGTCTCTACACAGCCTAATGGAGAATGGGAGGAAAGTCTACAGTCCAGACCAACCACCTTACTCACACCCTGGGAAATAACCACATAAGGTAAAAATCTCTGGACGCAGCCAGTGCGTTATGGTAGCGAATTTTTTTTAAAATATTTTTAATAGCAAATGTCTTTCTTTGATGAAAGCAGGCATCAAACTTAGTTGCCTATATAGTAGAAACAATGTACCATATTTCATTGAAATAAATTTATTGTTTGAAAAGATATAAACATTTTTCAAAAGTCTAGATGCAGCAAATGTATTATGGAAGTGAATTTCCATAAAAATGTTTTTAATAGCAAATGCGAGCAGGCATCAATCTGATTACTGGTATAGCCTTAGTAATAGAAACAATGTACTATATTTTATCAAAATTACTTATGGTTTGAAAATATACAAAAATTTTCCGAAAATAAACTTAAATGTTGGTTTTCTAACCAACAAAGCTTACGTTAATAGCAAATTGAGTTATTGAAATTTGAAGGATTTAATGAAAATTCGGTAAATTTGCAGATTATCTCCCAAACGCTTTTCAACAAATTGTTTTCAGAAACATTACTAGGACCCCACCTGGATGCACAAACCACAATAAAAATTTCTTGTTCACAGGTTTCTGAAAACAGTGTTTTGAAAAGCGTTCGGGAGCTAAACTGCAAATTTTCCGAAATATCGCTACCAAAACGCACTTACTGTGTCTAGATATTTTTCTTACAAACGCATCATATTTCGATAAAAAATTCAAAAATGCATTAACGAATTTGTTCTACGAAAATTAGCTAAAAAAATTATACACTCCTGGTCCCATAACTTCCTTGGGGAGTGTAAAGAAATTTTTTGGGGGAATAGGGGTGCTGTGCGGGGTAGGCAGGGTTTAAGGGGGATATGGGTTCAAGATGTGAAAAAGACAACTTTCAAGCCCGTTTTATTCGCATTTTCTGCTCATATTTCCTTTTTACTACCTACCCCGCCCAGCACCCCTATTCACTCCTAGTCCCGTAACTTCCTTAGGGGGAGTTAACAAGAAATTTTTCTTGGGTTTTGTGGATCCAGAGGGGCCCTAGGCAGGTTTCTAAAAACAGTTTTTTGAAAAGCGTTTGGGAGCTAATCTGCAAATTTACCGAAAATTCGCTACCAAAACGCACTTACTGCGTCCATATTTTTTTCTTATAAACGCATCATATTTCGATAAAAAAAAATGCAAAAATGCATTAACAAATTTGTTCTACTAAAATTAGCTAAAAAAATTATAGACCGTTAAACCATAAACTTCACTAAACCTACAGATAAATATCCAATAAAGCATCAACTTAACTAAACTGACAGCCGAAGCATCAGAGAAAGGGTCTATTTGAAATGAATATTCCGTAAATATTTTAGTAAAATGAAGGGCAAGGGTACTCCTTTCAGTTTTTCCAGTACAAACTGTAAAATTAACATCAACCGAGGTTCTGGCATTGTATTTGAGCAAGTTGAATGTCTGCAGTCTGCACGTTCCGCCCTTTGGAGGGGGCGTAAAGCCATCGGATCCGTGTCCATGCGATGTTGGGCATGTTAAAGATCCCTACCCTTCTTACAGAAAGACAGGGGTTCAGCAAAATTTCCAGGATAGTGAGGTGAAACTGCTCCCTGGCGTCGGTGGTTGGCCATAGTCGCGGAAAAAGGCAACGTTAAAGGAAAAAAAAAGGGCAATGACGGTTGAATCTGAAACTTAAGGGTTTGCCGAACACTCTTCTTCGAACATTTTCTTTTCACAAACGGTATTTGTTTTACATTCTTTGCCTAAACATTGCCAATTTTGACGTTTAAAATTGCGAGTTTGACGTTTTGAGGAAAACTCCAAAATTTGTTTCTTTAACTGCCCATAACTTCCTTGTCTTTAAAGCTAGGGACCCAAATTTTGGTACAGAGTTCACCTTTATAATACAAACACGCGTACCAAATTTGGTTGCCCTTACTTTGTTACATACCGGGTCACTCGGATCATGATGGCAACGTTGCGGCAGACGCGCTTGCCAGGAGTGGTGCCGAGTGCGGCTTTATCGGACCAGAACCGGTGCTGGGAATAACATCTTGCACAGCAAAACGCACCTTAAAAACCTGGACAGATAGAAGGACAATTCAATATTGGCAAAATCTTCCAGGATTAGCTCACTCCAAGGCCTTCATAAATGGCCTGTCTGAGTCAAGGGCTAAGAAACTACTAGAGCTGAACAGACAACAACTGAGAACTCTAGTAGGCCTATATACAGGACACTGCCGCTTGCGGCATCACATGCACCGTATTGGAATCGGTCAGGAGACCGAGTGCCGACTGTGTATGGAGGATGACGAAACAGCAGAGCACGTGCTGTGTTCCTGTCCGGCAGCGGATAGGACTAGACACCTGCTCTTTGGCAAGGTAAAGCTTGCTCCAGAGGATCTGGATCGACTTTCGCCCACAAAGGTTATCGACCTCTGCAGGAGGCTGGATTTGTTGGGCGAAATATAAACATTAGGCGTGAGCCACAATAGACCGTTGGTCGCGATGGAAGGTCCGGTATGGACCACTCACAAACAACCTAACCTAACCTAACCTACTTTGTTATTTACGGAGATATTAATTTTTTTAGAAAGAAAACACAAAATTTTCCGGGAAAACCTGGTCCGATTTTCCTGGCTAACAAACCTATCCAAGCCACTTGCAAAAGGAAGGTACTCATCAAATTTGATCAAGATCGGTAAATTATTTCTTGAGTTATCGGTCGGATATATATATATATATATATATATATATATATATATATATATATATATATATATATATATATATATATATATATATATATATATATATATATAAACACAGATCTCATTAGCGAATTAAAAAAAAAATTCGCCAAAAAAATGTCAATGAGCATGTAAAGTGTCAAGTTTTATCTATCAGCAGTTGGTTTATCCAAGACTGGACATGAAATAATCCCCAAATAGCAAACAGATATAATAAACAATGTATGTTGCTCACTTAACTCTAATGTCATGTTGCGCTCTACAAATTTTATTTAATGTCTAGTGATACAAGACTGCACTACACTTTTTTATAGCTAGTGCTATGGGCACGCCAAACAACATTTATTTGATATTTAATGTTATGTGTGCAGTGCACAGAACATTTATTTCATGTCTAATGTTAGGGTTATGGCGCACATGGCAATAACCATAGCCTTAAATTTTGTGGGCAATGTTGTTGGACAACAAAAATTGAACTTCTTTGGTGTTATGGAGCAATAACTGCTTGCCCCAAAATAGAAGGTCTTTCATATCAGTTGCTACTTCTCTTTTCATTTAAGATCATCCTAATATCAACCCAATCACAATGAAATTTCCAAGGCCTGGTCACTCTTCAACTAAGCAATATATTACGTTCATATTTGCATAGAAAGGGTATTAAAAAAATCGAAGGAATATTCACCACTATCTCCTTTATAAATTCTATTAAAAGTTAATTCTAAAAAACCATATTAATGCAATTAAAGGAAAATGATTTTTTTTAAGATCATAATTATTAATTATTATTTTGGATATAATCACAGATCTATTTTTAGCCAGGTTGTTGCTTTGAAATATAATACGAACATAAAATTGGCAATCCTGTATTGTAGACACCTCTTTAGTAAACCAACAATTCAGGTGAAATCGGAACGTGAAGTGGACGCTGAACGATGTGCACTGTTGCCAGGTGAGTATTAGCAAGGGTCGTTTTAAATATAGAAGGAAATCAAGGGGTGAACAAGTGGTTTTATAATGTAAATAAATTATAATATGGTGTCATCTACATAAAACGACATTTAACATATTTTGCGGAAAGCAGTAGGAAAACGGAAATGTAAACAGTTAATTTTCAGCCATGGTGGTCCAGGGGTAAAAATGTGGGCCTCTCCTACCTTTTTAGGTACACCAGTAACATCAACAGAGGTTGTGCCATTGTGATTGAGCAAGGTAATCTGCACGTTCCACTCTTCCCAGGGGGCGTAAAGCCGTTGGTCCCGTGCCCATGCGATGTTGGGCACGTTAAAGACCCAAATTTCCCGGACCGTGAGGTGAATGAATCACACTTTAGTAAAGTCAATGAAGCAATTTCCGTTGCAAATTGGTGATGATAAATCCAACTGTATATGCTAATAGCAAACGGTATGCAATATATTATTTCGAAAAGTCGCGCAATGTTTCATAGTCATGAAACAATTTCTACTGACAACTGTCGATGATAAACATAACCGAGAAAATGGCTCAAAATGGGCTTCCCTTCGAAGTGCTTGTTTTTATTTTAGTTTCCGACCTTAAATGAGTGTGAAAACTGAATAAAGCAATTTCCGTAACGAATTGCTGATGATAAATACAACTGTATATGCTAATAGCAAACAGTATCTAGTATATTATTTTGAAAAATCGCAATGTTTCATGGAAATGAAGCAATTTCTACTGACAACTGTCGATGATAAACATAACCAAGAAAATGGCTCAAAATGGGCTTCCCTTTGAACTGTTTGTTTATATTTTAGTTTCCAACCTTAAATGAGTGTGAAAACTGAATGAAGCAATTTCCGTTGTGAATTGCCGATGATAAATACAACTGTATATGCTAATAGCAAACGGTATCCAATTTATTATTTCTAAAAGTCGCAATGTTTCATGGTAATGAAGCAATTTCTATTGGAAACTGTCGATGATAAACATAACCGAGAAAATTGCTCACAATGTGCTTCCCTTTGGACTGTTTGTTTGTATTTTAGTTTCCGACCTTAAAGGAGTGTGAAAAGTGAATGAAGCAATTTCCGTTGCGAATTGCCGATGATAAATACAACTGTATATGCTAATAGCAAACGGTATCCAATTTATTATTTCTAAAAGTCACAATGTTTCATGGTAATGAAGCAATTTCTATTGGCAACTGTCGATGATAAACATAACCCAGAAAATGGCTCAAAAAGGGCTTCCTTCGAAGTGTTTGTTTATATTTTAGTTTCCAACCTTAAATGGGTATGAAAAGTGAATGAAGCAATTTCCGTTACGAATTGCCCATGATAAATACTACACTGTATGCTAATAGCAAACGGTATCCAATTTATTATTTCGAAAAGTCACAATGTTTCATGGTAATGAAGCAATTTGTAACAACAGTCAATGAAGCAATGTTTGTTGCTAATTGCTTATGAGAAATAAAAATGTTATGTATTGTATTGACCCGTTCCCACACCACCTTGACCCAATAATTGTCATATAGACTGGGGAGGCAGTGTCGCCGGCGCTATGCTATTAGCATAAATACAACTGTATTTATCATCAGCAATTCGCAACAGAAATTGCTTCATTCCTTTTCATACTCATTTAAGGTTGGAAACTAAAATATAAACAAACACTTCGAAGGGAAGCCCATTTTGAGCCATTTTCTCGGTTATGTTTATCATTGGCAGTTGTCAGTAGAAATTGCTTCAATACCATGAAGCATTGCGACTTTTCAAAATAATATACTGGATACCGTTTGCAATTAGCATATACAGTTGTATTTATCATCGGCAATTCGCTACGGAAATTGCTTCATTCAGTTTTCACACTCATTTAAGGTGGGAAACTAAAATAAAAACAAACACTTGGAAGGTAAGCCCATTTTGAGCCATTTTCTCGGTTATGTTTCTCATCGACAGTTGTCAGTAGAAATTGCTTCATGACTATGAAACATTGCGCGACTTTTCGAAATAATATATTGCATACCATTTGCTATTAGCATATACAGTTGGATTTATCATCAGCAATTTGCAACCGAAATTGCTTCATTGACTTTACTAAAGTGTGATTCATTCACCTTACCGTCCGGGAAATTTGGGTCTTTAACATGCCCAACATCACATGGGCACGGGACCGACGGCTTTCGCCCCCTGGGAAGGATGGAACGTGCAGATTACCTTGCTGAATCACAATGGCACAACCTCTGTTGATGTTACTGATGTACCTAAAAAGGGAGGAGAGGCCCACGTTTTTACTCCTGGACCACCATGGCTGAAAATTAACTGTACATTTCCGTTTTCCTACTGCTTTCCGCAAACTATGTCAAATATCGATTTATGTAGATGACGCCATATTATAATTTATTTACATTATAAAACCACTTGTTCGCCCTTGATTTCTTTCTATATTTAAAATGACCCTTGCTAATACTCATCTGGCAACAGTGCACATCGTGCAGCGTCCACTTCATGTTCCGATCTCACCCGAATTGTTTGTTTACTAAAGAGGTGTCTAGAAGACAGGATTACCATAAAATTAGTCATGCATGCAAAAACTGGTACTAACTTAATTGATAGTATTTTTTGCGAAATGATTAATTATTACAATTGGTTTCAAAAAATATGGCGCTTACATCAATGTAAAATACAAATGCAAAATAATTTGCTAAACTACAGTACATCATCATTTTCAGACTTTCACAGCCAATGTTTGGAATGCTAAATGATTTCTGACTGTTTTGTCATTAATTGAAGTACTGAGTGAAGATTAGAACTTATGATGAGTACTGATAAGTACACTTGGAGAACCCAATTCACCCCAACACATCTTTTAAAGACCTGATGATTCTTTCACTAACAAAGTTAGTGTTGTTTGGTCATGGTCAAACTTACTTAGCGGTTAGCTAGATGCTTCTCCAACCATAGCTGCCGGCTTCTCAATAGCTGGATTAAAATTTTAGTTAGTTGCTAGAGTTTTCTCCAACCATAGCACTGGCTTCTCCAGTAGCTGAAACGGTTTCAGTCATACTACTGAAAAAGCCAGCAGTTATGGTCGGCGAAATGTCTAGCAACCCACCAAGGAGTTTGATCGCAGCAAAACAGCCCAAATATCATTTATGATCCCAAATGTTACAAGTGTTCGCAATTTTACAAAACTGACACAAGACTTTAAAAAAGGAACCAAGTAATATACACTTTACCATTAAACTCTGAGCAAATTATGATACATTTTAGTCAAAAGCTTAGTCATTTAAAATTAACATATTTAAGGATAAATTGCTATATACTTACAAATCTATTCTCTTTATTCTTTGACGTTTTACAGAACTTTCTAAACTGTTCTTCAATTTTCTTGGGATCTGTTTTGAGATCATCTGCTAAGGAAGCGCCAAATTTGTCTAATACTTTTATACAAACTAGAAATTTAAAACAAGTTGAGCAGTTACATTATTGAAACACTACCTAACCTAATAACGTACCTTCGCAATCTCCTGGTTTTAAGCTGCTAACTGAATATACACTGGCGAACAATGCGATTAAAAACAAATGGAAATCCATTTTAACAGCCTAAAATCACAAAAACATTAATAACTAGATGTTTAAGGAAAAGATTGAAACCAATTCGGCCGGTTAAGAATAATACAAACAATGCTCACATCAAAGTCAAATGGTTTTTACCCACCTCTATAAGTACAATCTGAACACTTTTATTTAATAATTTGTATTTAAAAATTTGTTAATTTACACGTTGCTATTCTTCAATATTCTTCACATTTACTCTCAACTGGCAATCTGATTCTGGATTCTGACTCGACTTTTAACAAATCTGACACTTCAGAGATTTACTGTCATTTTTCGCTGGCGCTTTCTAATTGGCCCACGTGTACGATGAAGGTCCTATCAACTCCATGCATAATAGGCGGTAAATTCAACATAATTTTAGTCATTCATGAACTTAACTGGCAAGTTATTGAAAACCTTCAAAGTTTACAAAACAAGAAAACCTTACACGAGCCACAATTTTTTTTATCGAAATACGGTTGATTCATGCTTTAAGAAATGAGCCACACAGTGTTTATTTGGTATGGGGAATGATTGTTAATAAATAAGTTATAAAAATAATAAAATAAAGTATTTCCATACTATTCAGGGAAAGTGATTTTTTCTAGAAGATACTTGTTACGTATCTACCCGAAAAAAAAATGACTTTCATTACAAAACAAAAAAAGTTTTTGGATATGTTATAAACGATTTTTTTCCGTAATATGTAGGTACCTACCTTTATTTTATTTAGGTGACCATAAGGCAATCGATTAAACACTAAAACACTTTCGTAGAAATAGTATAATAATGGAGGACTCTGACGGAGTAACGTAGATCAGGAAATAAATATTTTGTATTGTATCTTAATTCTTTACTATCAAATTAATTCCACGAGTATGGTCAATCACTGATGCCGGGGGAGCAGTTTTACCTCACCAACCTAGAAATTTTGCCGAGGACATGTCTCTGTGTAAGGAGGCTATAGATCTTTAACGTGTCCTACATCGCATGATCCACGAAACCTGCGCTTCACGCCTATTAGTAGTTATTATTTTACAGTTTGCACTGAACAGATTAATTATTTTAAATGTGTGTGTGTGTTTTGTTTCTTTAACGTCGGCCTATTTCCGCGACTATGGCCAATCACCGACGCCAGGGAGCAGTTTCACCTCACTATCCTGGAAAATTTGCCGAACCCCTGCCTTTCTGTAAGGAGGGTAGGGATCTTTAACGTGCCCAACATTGACACGGGACCGACGGCTTTACGCCCCCTCCGAAGGGCGGAACGTGCAGCCATTCAACTTGCTCAAATACAATGCCAGAACCTCGGTTGATGTTAATTTTACAGTTTGTACTGAAAAAGTGAAAGGAGTACCCTGGGATCGAACCCAGTACCCTTCGGTTTAGAAGTACACGTTCTTACCCCTGAACCACCGAGGTTCTTATTTTAAATGATTTGTAAAAAGTGATGACATGCGAACCCATGTCCTCTGCATAGCAAATCATCGTTTTACTCGTTAAGCTACCGAGACCAGGGAAAGATGAGTACATTGTACAATAGCAAACATTTCTATACTTATTAAGAAGAATAAAAACTCTGGACGCAGCAAGTGCGTTATGGTAGTGAATTTTCATAGAAATGATCTGGCACTAAATATAGTAACATAGAAATCTAAATTTTTGTGTATAGTTTACTTTTTATATCGTAAACCTACCTACCAAATTTGGTTATAGCTTTTTTATTTTTTGAGATAATTTTTTTTTACATATATATATATATATATATATATATATATATATATATATATATATATATATATATATATATATATATATATATATATATGTATGTATGTATCACACCGATAACTCAAAAAATAATGAGCCGATTTTGATAAAATTTGGCATGTACCTTCCTTTTGTAAGTGGCTTGGATAATTTTGTTAGTCAGGAAAATCGGACGAAGTTTTCCGGGAAAATTTTGAGTTTTCATTCGAAAAAAATGTTATCTCAAAAAATAAAAAAGCTATGATAACCAAATTTGGTAGGTAGGTTTACGATATAAAAAGTAAACTATACACAAAAATTTAGATTTCTATGTTACAAGAAAAAAGTTATAATAAAATATTTGGTGCCAGATCATTTCTATGAAAATTCACTACCATAACGCACTTGCTGCGTCTTTGAGTTTTTTATATCGCCGACCGTGAGAATAAAAGCCGCGGAACATCCATATCGAGATTACTGAGTTTATCATGTTTAAAAATGGAGCCACTGTCGGGTACAAAAACGACGTTATTATTAGTGAATTTTCGTAGAAAAAAATCACTAATAGGGAGATCCCGACTTTTGAATTTTGAAAAATTTGCAAAATTTTTTTCAAAATTCAAAAGTCGGGATCTCCCCATTAGTGAATTTTTTCTACGAAAATTCACTAAAAAGTACAAACGCAGCAAGTGCGTTCTGGTATTGAATTTTCCTAAAGATGTTTCAGCGACTTTTTCGTCAAACAAAAAATTCACTAATGAGGAGATCTGTGCTTATATATATATATATATATATATATATATATATATATATATATATATATATATATATATATATATATATATATATATATACGAGGGCGGGTCAATAAGTCCATGACTTTTTTAATCTTCCGCCTCTTCACAGGAAGGGCGACACTGCTCCTGTCAACAAGCATCTGTCAGTTGACTCCTCTCAAATTTGGAACAAGCTGCGTCGTTTAGTTTGTGTCAGATAGCCATTGAAAGCAGACAACCTCTTGAGTTAGAACGAAAATGGAAAAAAGTGAATTTCGTGTGCTCATCAAACATTATTTTTTGCGGAAAAAACCATCACTCAAACCAAGGCTAAGGTTGATAAATGCTATGGGGACTCTGCACCATCAATTTCCATGGTAAAAAAGTGGTTTACTGAATTTCGTTGCGGCCGTACAAGCACAAATGACGCCGAACGTTCTAGACGCCCAGTTGGGGTCGCTACACCCCAAACAATTGAGAAAATTCACGATATGGTGTTGGCCGATCGGAGATTGAAAGTGCGGGAGATTGTGGAAGCCATAGACATATCACATGGCTCAGTGGCTTATTTTTTGGAAGGGATAAAAAAATCTAAGAAACCTTGGATTAAGTGTATAGAGCTCAAAGAAGACTATGTTGAGAAATATAATGATTTTTTGTCAAAAAACCTGTGTTTCATTTAAAAAGTCACGGACTTATCGACCTGCCCTCGTGTATATATATATATATATATATATATATATATATATATATATATATATATATATATATATATATATATATATATATATATATATATTACACCGATAACTCAAAAAATAATGGGCCGACTTTGATGAAATTTGGTAGGTACCTTCCTTTTGTAAGTGGCTTGGGTAAGTTCGTTAACCAGGAAAATTGGACTAGTTTTTCTTTTGGGTTTTCTTTCGGAAATGTTTTGTATCTCCGAAAATAACAGAGCTATGACAACCAAATTTGGCATATACGTTTTTACTATCAAACTTACCCTACATGCCGAAATTCGGATCTCTACGTTATAAGGAAAAATGTTTTAAAAATAATTGGGTGCCACTTCGGTGATGAAAGGAAAGCCCAAGAACAAAATATTTTGTGTGGTTAACAAAACCGATTGAATATTACATACAACGGTTAAGTTTTCTTGACGCAAAAAGGTCAAGAAGTAGCACAACAAATATTTTGAAAATTTTATAATTGTTCTTCTAAAAACGTCAAAGTCGCGATTGGAAACTTGCAATTTTCAGACAAATAATCTGAAACAAATACGGATTGTACAGAGATGTTATAATAAATGTGTTTTACAAAGCCTTAAGTTACAGCTTCAACCATCATTATCCTTCATTTTACGAAAATGTTATCGGAAAATCCATTTCGAATAGACAGTAGTTTCAGCTATAGAGTTTATGATTTAATAGTCTATATCTTAGCATATTTTCGCGGACGTATGAATTTTGAAAATATTTCTTCAAATGAGCGCGAACTTGAATCCCTAAAACCCATATACAGGGTAAGTTTCAGTTTTTGTCTGTTTACACATATACATAGTGATGCATTTCTACGGTAAAACTCAATATTTAAAAGTTTATTTGTTTATATACAAGATATGAGCAAAAATTGTATACCTTAATTACAGGGTTTTTGATCTGCATCTTATAATTTTTTTTGATAATCACAGGCTGGCTCATAAGTCGGTGATACACACTTTCTTTAATAGAACAGCCCTTATGTTATTGCTGGTTAGCATTTTTCATTGAATTATCATGCATGTTTGTAAGGAGAAAAAAATGATATTGTTCATCGTTTTTGAGTTATTTCTATTGTTTTACAACTTTTCACGTTTTTGGCACATTGCACAAACACATATCACAAATTGTAAAAAGACGTTTGTACCAATAGAGAGCTGAGCCCCATGGAAATGACGCATTCAGAGAGCTTTTGGTTTGTATTACTCGTCGAAAAAATCGAGCGGCCGTACACAGGCACTCTCAAACAGTGGCTGAATTTGAAAACTTTTCGCAGAAATGTTTTTAACGTTTCCGTCGAGATCATTTTTTGTAACATTTTTGTGAAATGTTGGTAATTAATAATATATGTTTAGTAAGTTATTGGAAATAAAAGTTGTCGAATTTTTGTGAAAAATATAATATATAACTTTTTAAGTTTATTTCCGAAAGTGTTTGTACTTTTTGAAACAACAAAGCTATTTTAATGAAATGTGGTACATTGTTACTACTATATAGGTTATACTGCCAACCAAATGTCCTTTTAAAAACAATACATATTTTCATTAAAACCATTTCGCTAACACAACGCACTTGCTGCATCCAGACTTTTTAATAGCAAACGTGTCGTTTTTTATTGAAAGAGAAGCCACCAAATTTGGTTACCAGTATAACATATATAGTGGAAACAATGTACCATATTTCATCAAAATAACTTTATTCTTGGAAAAAGTCCAAAAATGTTCCGAAAATCTACTTAAAATACCTGTTTCCGAAAAAATTTGTCCGATTTTCCTGCCCAACGAATATCTTCCAGCTATTTACTCACCCAGCAAGATATAATTATTCACAAAAACATTTCGACGAACTCCCAAAAAAATATTCGAATGAAAATTTGCAAAAAAAATTTCCACGAAAATCCGATTTTTTTTTACTATAACTTATTAAACATTTGTTGTTAATTACCAAAATTTTACAAAAATCTTACAAACAATGCTTTCTATGGAACACAAAAAAAATTCTGTGAAAACTGACTGTTGTTAAAAGAATATATAAAATTCAAATTATATACCTTACCTGTAATAAAGATAGAAAAAAGAAAATGTAAAAAATGTTTTTTAACTTTGTAGGGAAATTTGACCAACTCATATTTTCATGCCACAACCTGCCAGAAATAAGAACATTACTTAAATCTGCTACTTTAAAGTTTCATTTGACATTTATCAAATACATACTTATATGTTATGAAAATATAAACCTAGAAAATCCTATCAAATTAATTACTTCTTACCTTTTTGTACCAAAGCTAATTTAAATATTTTAATATTTTTCTTCGTAAATTCGCTAAATGATCACATAATCTGGTCGAATTATAGTAGGCGATTGTAAATGTAAATATTTCCAAAACTAGAGCCTGTAGGTATAGGGAGTGTTATACAAAACTTGAAGCAAAAGGCACGCCCTTCACTTCTGAAACAAAATACAGGGTGTTCCGTTACACAGAAACGCAAAATACACGGTATTCCGTTACACAAAATTGAGATACGGCAAACTTGTTTTTTTATTTCAAATTCAGACACAATTTGAGAGTATACAGCATCTCGATTTTCTCGACGAGTAAAACGAAAACCTCTCTAAATGCATCACCTTCATTGGACTCAGCTTTGTATTGGTAAAAACGTCGTACCATAATTTTTAATAGGTAACTGCCAAAAATATGACAAGTTACAAAACAATTGAAATAACTCGAGAACGTATACCGCTATCAATTTTTTTCCTTAAAAACATGCATTATAATTCGAAAAAAAATGGAAAATGTAATATGTATGTATGTATGTATGTATGTATGTATGTATGTATGTATGTATGTGTGTGTGTGTGTGTGTGTGTGTGTGTGTGTGTGTGTAAGCAGATAAAACGAAACTAACCCCGGATGTGGGGTCTAGCGGGCCTAGTTCGCGCTCGCTTGAAGAGTACTTTTCAAAATTCAAAAGTAGCGGTCTCAATAGCGACTTTTTTCTACAAAAATTCGCTAAAAATAATAGACTATTAAACCATAAACTCTATAACTAAAACTACTGCCAGAGCACCAGAGAAAATTTCTGGACCAATGACATGATCGTAGAGTCATTAAGACTGACGAAGAGCTTAGTCTGCGTTTGGAGGCAAATCGAATAAGAATTTCTCAAATGCGATCCAGCATAATTCTGGAACAACAGATTCAGTCGAGTTCGACTCGCTCAGTTGGAGCTCGCGCACAAAATAATTTGGAACGCCGACAAAACAGACGGCCAAACGTGTCAATTCGATATGTGCATTTGACGTTCAGATATTATCCAACAGTCGATTATATTGCAGATGAATCGGTGGACTTCGGAACAATGAGCACTGTTTGTCAACAATGCAATGGTTTGAGGTTTCGACACGAAACGCTAGGATTATGTTGTGCGAGCGGAAAGGTCAAACTAACGCAAAAATTCATGCTTCCTTAAGTATGTGTGTGACACCGCTAACCTCAAAATGGTTAATTGTCCTATCAAAAAGCGATACAACAAAAAAGGATAACTAACTGATTTCCATTAAGTAAATTATTTATCATTTTTGTCAATTCACAACGTCAAAAGAAGATAGGCAAGACGAAGTCTGCCTGATCAGCTAGTAACCAGTGGCGGCTCGTGACTTTGGGAGTGGGTGAAGCAGAATCCGCGCGGCATCAATAGGGGGTCCAGGGAGACAAAGACCCCTTCTGGGCCGGAAACCAAATTTTTTTTAATTTTTAAGGTCACGCGTTCTCCTGACACTTCAGTATTTAAATGAAAAATCAATTTGTACAAAACTGTACGCTTTCACAAGGAATTATTTTCGGAATAATGACCATAAATATTCGATAAGAGGACACTGTAAACGTACGCATACCGTAATATAATACAACACGTATTACCTATGAAAATCTGTTTATAGAGGGACGGGCAACAAGCTTTTTTTTTTAAATTCAAGGCACTTCTCTTTGTTTATAACTTGAAATTTTATATCTTATATTTTATTTTCAAATTACTCTTTTAGAGGTGATAATAAAAACAAATCAATTCCACTTACCAAAAAGAAACATGAAAAATTCAGCTTTTCAAAGTCTGTAAATGGGACACATATCAGATTATTTAACGGCACCATAGTAAAAATAAAAATACGCCTCTGACAATCCGGCTCAATGACAGAAACTAACCTTTGAAGCAGGCTCAGAACTCTGCATCACTTTTGTGGCACTAACAAACACCAGCCTACCAGTGTGTGTGACGTTGCCATGGCAACCGTCTCATGCAAGCATCCCGAAGCAGATGTAGCATTTGTATACGAACGAATGTGGCTCAGCAGTCCTCAGTTGTTCGTTGCTCTGAAATAGTCTGTGGTCCGCAACACTTAAGCGCTGCTCGTTGAGGCATGTATACATTCAATTCGATTATCAGAGGCGGGCTTGCAAATTATATCGTACCATAAATTACTATAAAAATACATTATCAACTGCGGCGTGACGTAACAAGACATTTTTATGTGGTTGTACCAAATGAATTTGGGAGAATTAAAAAATTAAAATTATGGTGCATTTTGAATAAAAAAGCTTAGCTTAACCATATATATATATATATATATATATATATATATATATATATATATATATATATATATATATATATATATATATATATATATATATATATATATACCTCACCTGCGTCATCTGACGAGCCGCCACTGCTAGTAACTAATATTTTACAAGATCAGAACAATAATCCATCCTCTAAAACAGTGGGTCTCATGCAAGCATCCCGAAGCAGATGTAGCATTTGTATACGAACGAATGTGGCTCAGCAGTCCTCAGTTGTTCGTTGCTCTGAAATAGTCTGTGGTCCGCAACACTTAAGCGCTGCTCGTTGAGGCATGTATACATTCAATTCGATTATCAGAGGCGGGCTTGCAAATTATATCGTACCATAAATTACTATAAAAATACATTATCAACTGCGGCGTGACGTAACAAGACATTTTTATGTGGTTGTACCAAATGAATTTGGGAGAATTAAAAAATTAAAATTATGGTGCATTTTGAATAAAAAAGCTTAGCTTAACCATATATATATATATATATATATATATATATATATATATATATATATATATATATATATATATATATATATATATACCTCACCTGCGTCATCTGACGAGCCGCCACTGCTAGTAACTAATATTTTACAAGATCAGAACAATAATCCATCCTCTAAAACAGTGGGTCTCATGCAAGCATCCCGAAGCAGATGTAGCATTTGTATACGAACGAATGTGGCTCAGCAGTCCTCAGTTGTTCGTTGCTCTGAAATAGTATGTGGTCCGCAACACTTAAGCGCTGCTCGTTTGAGGCATGTATACATTCAATTCGATTATCAGAGGCGGGCTTGCAAATTATATCGTACCATAAATTACTATAAAAATACATTATCAACTGCGGCGTGACGTAACAAGACATTTTTATGTGGTTGTACCAAATGAATTTGGGAGAATTAAAAAATTAAAATTATGGTGCATTTTGAATAAAAAAGTTTAGCTTAACCATATATATATATATATATATATATATATATATATATATATATATATATATATATATATATATATATATATATATATATATATATATATATATATATATATATATACCTCACCTACGTCATCTGACGAGCCGCCACTGCTAGTAACTAATATTTTACAAGATCAGAACAATAATCCATTTAAGGCTCTAAAACAGTGGGCCGGTCTGTGTGTACTGACCAATGATGAGGCAAGAAGCAAATGTTTAATTTGTCAAAATTGGCGATTTTAAAACAAAGATTCTAGCGCAAATGCAAGTTGTAAAAGACAAATATTGCGTGGAATGTGTTTTAAAAGATATATATTTCAAAATAGAGGCATAGAGACTATTTCTCTGGCTTCAAAAGGCCTTGTTGCCTTCTCTATAACCAGTATCACTGTTTGACAGCATCATCAGATAGGAGAAAATTTAATTCATTTATACCCATTCATGACAACTACAAATAAAAATCTGTTGCTACATTATAATGTTTTGATCCAAAATATATATATATTTTAAATAAAAAAATAAATTGCACATGACATCTTCAAAAGGATTTATGTTACTATTTAACATAAAAATACATTCGACCTATAATAATAATAATATAACTATAATAACAATAACTGCAACAATAAAATAAGTAAACAATAACAGTAATATAGCAGACTCCATACAACGAAAATATCAACACATGTCAACGCATTAATTTATTACACCTTTTTGTAAATACTTAAGACGTATTTTGCTTGACATATTTATTTAGAAAGAAGAATTTTCAAGAAAGGGGACTACATTCAATCAGTTTGCTCATTTAAAACAAGGCATATATTGTCGTGTATGTGCTTTTGTACTTCTAAAGGTTCAAAAAGTGCCACCAGTGCTACGGCGTACACCAGCATCCGCCATCTACATATAAATATTCTCAGCTATACCATATACTATATAATGACAATACGGGACACTCCTATGCTTTAGCATTGGTGATATTTGTGACAAGTACCCTAGCGCCACCTCGCGTGAAGTACTGTCAACTGAGCATGTAATATGAATTGTATATTTACCTGCATATTCTTAATTTAGACAATTGGTTTATTATAGATGAATATAAAAACTTATACATGACAAAACAGTGAAAATTTTCTGATTATATAGTTATAAATAGAATTTGTATCAACAATCAGCTTGAAACCCAAATGAATTCAGCATGAATAATTCTGCAAATTTCTCTTACCCATAATCTTATTTCATCATAATTTAAAGTACTGCCTTGAAACCGTCGTTAAACTACTATTTCAAGGGTAGGTATAAGAATATTTCTGAGGATATTAAGTTACAATCTGTACTTACCTATAAATAATTGTTCTAAGTATAAATGGTAGCACAGTACTCAATTTGCTATATCTCTACATGAAAACTCTCTTATTAATCTAATATTTTAAAATATGTAACTGATATACTTAGTACATAATTAAGAAATTGTGCAGATGAAATGTAAGACTAACTCTTACTTCCGTGAATAAATCTATTATAGGGCTGAATCTGCTATTTCTACTTGTCTCTTTAAAAACTTTTCTTCGGAAGATAATTAAAAGCCTTTACCAAGTAAAATAATTTTAAATGTGAAAAAATGTGACAATTTAAGTGATACTGAAATAAAAAAGGACACAGAAGAATGTAGAAAAACAGTTTTCTTATATCATTTATTATTAATGCAAAACTTTTTTTGCCTTCATATTTCTTTTTGATGCACTGGAAGACAAGTTATGATTGAAGCCTTTCAACCATCCGTTTACGAAGTTTATCTATAAATAGGTACATCATGGTAAATGTTACACAATAAATTATCTTCTGCGAACTGTACATATTGGCTTAAAAGTGATTCTGAATTTGTCTTCTGCTTCAAATCATATTCACGTTTCGCCATCCTTTGGAAACCTATGAAATGTATTTGATAGATTTAGCACGTTATAATTCGAACAATTATATATTGCACACACCCAACCACTAACATTAATTGTAAAAAACACAGCTCAAACTTAATTATACACAGTTAAACACCAGCAATCGCTAGTGTTACACGTTCTCAAACAACGTAACATCAGTACTATCCACTAGGGGCGCTGATATTCTTGAGACACGAAATCAGCCGCAGTGTCTTGTATTGTCATTATATAGTATTTGGCTATACTTTCACACTGTCTGTCGATAGTGTGCAATTAAGATATGTTGGTGTTCACTATATAATTACTCTAAATGCACCAGTGAAGAGTTTTTTGTGTATGCTCTTATAGCTAGTATTTTTCAATGCTTATGTAATATTTTCATTCATTCCACTTTTAATACAATACAGAATTTGAATTGGGTATTTATTTTCACTCAACTCAAATGTAATTCTGAAACATCACAGACTTTCATGAATTTAAAGACAAAAATTTATCAATGAAAGGTAAAGAATATATGGTAAAAATGTAAATACTTATAGTGTTTTTTTTTAAAATTTAAGCAGGTGAGGCACATCGGGAGCTTACTGTCACTGTCATTAGAGAATCCGGTAACTTTAGACACTTTGTTTTTCGAAATCTCACCAGACTTCTTCTTTTCATAACAGCTGTAGCAATATTTCCGGCCTACTCGCGAACATGCTTCTTTGCAAATTTGTGACTGACCATCGACTTCCTTTTTACTGGCTCTATCTTTTGAGGAATCTCAACTAAAACCGTAGTTTTATCTGTACTGTTTAGTAGTACAGTAACAATATGTTCCCTGAATTCACGAAGTCAAATTTTTTCCAGTCACTTTTTTGTATAAAAAACGAATATTCACCACAGATGTGTCTAGTAGTAGTTCATCACTATCTTCCTATACCACTTCATACTCCTTCTCACAGCTGACCCTTAACTTGCCATTTGATCAGACAAATTGTGTTATCATCTACAATGGATTTAGGTTTGATGACTGCTGCTGTGCTTCCAGCGATTTTCTTTGTCTCACCCACATAAATAGATAGAATCAGAATATCTCTTGTCCTGTCACTTTGCGGAGGTGATGCCTTCTTGATTTTCCCTTGAAATTATTTCTCCTTTTCTCAGATTCCTGTTTATCACTTCCTTCGGATTACCACGACAATTTTTATACAGAGCTCCTATCAAATGAGTTTTTTTTAGCGATCAAAGCATTGGCAAGTTCTAGGCTTATATAGAAGTTATCTCTCACAAGTTCTTCCATTTTTCAGCAGATGTTTGGACAATCTGTGAACATCTGTAAGCAGGAAGTCGTTCGGGTATCATTTTTACCCCCATATATTTCTAGATTCCAGATGAGTCAGAACTACTGCATAATTTGAAGAGTTTAGTTCCATATTTGTGGGTCTTCTGAGGAATATACTGTTTCATAATGAGACATTCTTGAAACAGAATCATACTTTCGTCGATACAAAAAACTTCATTGGGTATATAAAGAGCTTGGTAGTTTATTATGCACATATCAACTAATTTTTGTATTTAATGTAAACGGTTACCAGAGGGGCATGTGATATTCTTACTGAAATGCAACATTTGTAATAAGTTACTTATTCATATTTATAATCTGTGTACTGTTATCTAGCTATAAAATGGATAATACAAGTGATCATACGACGAAAATGATGGCTCTCTTCACCCAAAAATGGGTCCTGAAGTAGACAGTGATACTTTAAGTGGCGAATTTAGTTCTGCTGACTCCATAAGAGAACCAGTGTATGTGTTACCCTCATTGGAGTCTAATAACTCTGAGCTAGAATACAATTTAGGCGACTCAACAAGTTAGGAGGAGGATAAAGTTATTTTGCAACATAGCAATGACAACACAAATTCAAATAATTTGCTGTTACCAACTTCTAACGAGTCTGTATGTGTTCAGTCTTCATTGTCTCTTACAGTTGGTGAATCATCTGATGATTGATCTGACGATGACGTACCATTTATCAACTATGTACGATCAACACATGGATATACAACCGAACACGCTATGATCTGACCCAAATCGCTAAGCAGCTATTTCTGGTGCTAATAAAGCATTTGTAGTAGTCCTTTCTGATTTTACACCTTTTCAATTCTACTCTGCAATAATATATAATCAAATACTGGATAATATTGTAGAATAAACTAATTCATATGCCACCTAGTGTCTGATAAATGGGAATGACACTACCATACATTCATAGCAAATTGAGTTATTGAAATTTGAAGGATTTAATGAAAATTCGCTACCAAAACGCACTTACTGCGTCCAGATTTTTTTTCTTACAAACATGCATCATATTTCGATAAAAAATGCAAAAATGCATTAAAGAATTTGTTCTACGAAAATTAGCTAAAAATTATAGACCGTTAAACCATAAACTTAACTAAACCTACAGCGAAAGCATCAACTTAACTAAACTGACAGCCAAAGCAACAGAGAAAGGGTCTATTTGAAATGAATTTTCTGTAAATATTTTCTAAAATGAAGGTCAATGACGGTTGAAGCTTACACTTAATGGTTCACAGAACACTCTTCTTGCAACATTTCCTTTTCACAATCTGTATTTGTTTCATACTCTTTGCCTAAACATTGCCAATTTTGACGTTTCAAATCGCGATTTTGACGTTTTGAGGAAAACTTCAAAATTTCTTTCTTTAACTGCTCATAACTTTTTGTCTTTGAACCTAGAGGCCTAATTTTGGTACAATGTTCACCCTATAGAATACAAACACGCATACCAAATTTGGCTGCCCTCACTTTGTATTTCCAGAGATATAATTTTTTTTATAAAGAAATCACAACATTTTCCATGGTGCATAGTTTTCTTTATTATATAAACCCTCGTACCCAATATGGTTGCCCTAACTTTGTTATTTCCGGAGATAAAAAAAATTTCTGATAGAAAACGCAAAATTTTCCGGGAAAAACTAGTCCGATTTTCCTGGCTAACGAACTTATCCAAGCCAAGGAAAGGAAGGTACTCACCAAATTTGATCAAGATCGGTCCATTATTTTTTGAGTTATCGGTAAGATATACATGCATATATATATATATATATATATATATATATATATATATATATATATATATATATATATATATATATATATATATATATATGTATGTATGTATGTATATATAAATATTAACACGGAGTGAATTTTTTTAAAGAAAATTCACTAAAAGCAGAATCACCACAAAAATAATAACAGAGAGTTATGCGCTAGATACGTATTTCGACAACTAAGTTGTCTTCATCAGTAGCTGTCGCTAAACTGGTTGATTGCCCTTACTTTGTTATTTCTGGAGGTATGAAAATGTTCCGAAAGAAAACACAAAAATTTCCTTGAAAACTCAGCCGATTTCTCTGGCTAATGAACTTATCCAAGCCACTTGCCAAAAGGAAATGGCCCATTCTTTTTTTAGTTATCGGGCTGAGACATATATATATATATATATATATATATATATATATATATATATATATATATATATATATATATATATGTATGTATATATACAGGTGTCTACGAACTTGGTTAGCCATATATCAGGAACTACTCTAATTTGAAATTTGAAAATATCTAGAAGCATGTTTTCAATAATTATCTGTTCAATGAAAATAGTTACAGGTTTGGATCGTTTCCGGTTATACCGGAAGTGAACATCAACTTCCTTATTTCAAATAGAACAGCCTATACATTGTTATATTTTTAGATTCCCTGTCACATTTTAATATAACTTTGTGTACCATAGTTGGTACTTATCTCTAACAGTGTCCAAAATATGGCGACCTGAAGACAATTGACATCCGAAGAGGTTTAATAAAACTGTTTTTGTTAATAGAGATTTACCGCTTCAGCTATAAGTTTCTTACATATTAATATTGAAATATTTCTTGACCTCATGCAGTTGGCAGTTCCTGAGAAATTTATACAGGTGCTCCTAAAATATTATTTTTTTAGAAACTTCAAACAATCGTCACTTGACTTTTTCAAATGAAACACCTGTATATTATTACATATTTAAATTTTGCGTTTAATTTTTGGCAGAAATATATTATATTGTTTTATGCTATTTTTGCGTCTTAACCAAAATATTTCATGATTATGTGAATTTTAGTCACGTTTGGAGCTTTTTTAGATTTGATACTATAAAATAAATTCTGGGTGACAAAATGCACTAACTTTGTAGAACATGAATTTTTTTTAGTTATTTTGTGAAAAATTCGACAAAATATGCAGAGAATTGTATAATGGAAACTAAATCAACTATTTTTAGTATTATGTGTCCAGAACTACCGTTTGGTCTTCAGCAAGGTTGCTATCAAACAAACGCGATCAGATTTGACAGATTCTAACTGTCTACAACACAGTACTGTTCTTTGCGCCTCCCAGTTAAGTGAAACTCTTACGACTTTATCATTTGGAAGATATAGTAATAACAACCTGCTAAATTTAATTACTATTTATGGTGAATATCACAGAAATGCTGTCGCATATTTGCCTAACATATGGAGCCATAGTTTGGTGGCCTAAGGCACTTCGTGGTATCGCGAGGGTCAAACTGACTCATCTACAGAGACAAGCTTGTCTGATGATAACGGGAGCGATAAGCACCGCACCATCAGCCGCTCTGGAGGTCCTCCTTAATATTCCACCTCTTCACATATGGTTGGAGAGGGTGGCGAGGTGGACAACGTACAGACTAAAACAAACGACTGACAGTATGCCGAAGGAAATCAGTCTGGGAGGGTCCGGACTCCTCGATGACATTGAGGGTCACAGGATTCTGGGAACGATCTCAGACTTGATGCCTACAAAGATGAGTAGAGGTCTGTCTTTCAAGACCGTCCTCCCGGAAAGGAAGGATTGGGAGCGAAATCAAATGACCCTATTGAGAGCCGATCTCTGCTGGTACTCTGACGGCTCCAAAACCAATATGGGAGTAGGAGACGGCGCATATGGGGGCAGCACCGATGCTAGACTATCAGCTAGCCTCGGCAAGTACGCAACCATACACCAGGCAGAAGTGTATGCCACCGAGATGTGTGCAAGGGAAAGTATAAAAAATCAGTGCACACACAAATCGATAAAGATATATGCAGATAGCCAAGCTGCAATAAAAACGCTTGGTTCCTACCGGTGTAATTCAAAACGGTATGGAGTTGTAAATCTGCCCTTAACGAACTGGGCAGCTGTAATGAGGTGTCGCTGGTCTGGATACCGGGTCACTCGGACCATGATGGCAATGTTGCGGCCGACGCGCTTGCCAGGAGTGGTGCCCAGAGAGACTTTGTCAGACCAGAACCGGTGCTGGGGATAACATCATGCACAGCAAAACGCACCTTAAAGACCTGGACAGAAAGAATGACAATCCAGTATTGGCAAAATCTTCCAGGATTAGCTCACTCTAAGGCCTTCATAAATGGCCTGTCTCAGTCAAGAGCTAAAAAATTTCTAGAGTTAAACAGACAACAACTGTGTACTCTAGTCGGCCTGTATACAAGACACTGCCGCTTGCATCACCACATGCACCGTATTGGGATCGGTCAGGAGACCGAGTGCCGGCTGTGTATGGAGAGTGACGAGACAGCAGAGCACGTACTGTGTTCCTGTCCGGCAGCGGACGGGACTAGATACCTGCTCATTGGCAAGATAAAGCTTGCTCCGGAGGATCTGGATCAACTTTCGCCCACAAAGATTATCGACTTCTGCAGGAGGCTGACTTTGTTGGGCGAAATATAGACTATTAGGCGTGAGCCACAATAGATCTTATGGTCGCGGGGGAGGGACCGGTATGGCCCACTCACAATTAAACCTAACCCCAACCTAACACTCTCCAAGTTGACCTAGACCTACAACGAAAATAGTGAAACAACTTCTTCTAGAGGAATTAAGAACTCTCCCTGGCAAAATTCAAAAACATAATCCTCAATTGGACTACCAAGTAACTACCTTTGTAATAACTGTCACATAGTTGGAAATAATATAAAACGTCGTTACTCAAACCAAAAATAATGAATTTAAAACAGTAGTGTGGATTTTTTAAATTTCACTCTAAAACAATCCATTATTTTTTGGGGGTAAATTCAAATTAGATAAATAATATTGTAAATTCAATGGATTTCATCAATGTCCTGAATTCACATTGGGCTAATACGAATTTGTTTTCCAAAAAAAGTGAGGCATTGTTTCTAGTGTCAACAGATATGAAATGAGTTATTCTTTTCTTAGAGTTAGAATCCGCCAAAATCGACAAGTTTATGTAGGCATTTCATGGCAATCTTGTTGAGAACAATAGTTCAGCAGCTTTGGACACATAAAACTAGAAAAAGTTTTTTTTATTTTCCCCATTATGTACTTTTCGGGATACCTTTAAATTTACCATTGGTAAAAACTATTGAAGGAAAAGTATTTTTGTCCAAAGTAGATGCATTACTCCCGGTCGATTCATTTTATACAATTAAAAAAAACGGAGTCAGATCTGACAAAGTTATTCAAATTTGAAACACCTGAACCCTCTTTGCACAGTTTGGATCCCAACTTTAATTACCTAAATGAAAAACCGTTAATTATTGAGTTGAAATTTCAGAATGTAGGTCCATATTGTGGATTCTTAAACAATATTTTTGTAGCGACTTTTTCTGACGTTTCCACGGTTACTCGAATAGTTAAAGACAATGATGTTACACTTAAGAAGAATAACAAGGGTTAATTAAAGTGGATAGTTACTTTTTCTTGGGTAATTTTGACCAAAAGCTTAGATTCTTCAGACCTTCAGTGCAAAATTCTGGTGCTTGCTATCGATAGTTATTAGTAAGATATCTAGATAACACTATAAGTATAGAGTAATTGAGCTCAAGATGAAAACTTGGTTATGAATTTATTTCAATAATGAGCAAGCGTAAAACACAACAATATTTTTTATTAATCATATAAGACACAGATAGTGATAGAATACTTCTATCACTTAATCAAGTTGGAAAGGATCAAATCACTAAGTAATGAATCTCATAAATATCTCATGTATAAAAATTCATAACCATAGACAAGTAGTCAATCTGGACAGATATGTTACTTTATTTGTTTCAAATGCATGCTACATTCCAAAATGAATTAAATTTGAGCCTAGTGCTCCCTGTTTTACTTTTAATCTCTTATTTAAGTTTGAAAGAAAACAACAGATAAAATATTTTAGACTTTTCTGAGACAATAACAATAACAATAATAATAATAATAATAATAATTTATTGTTCTATAATAAACAAATACAGAGAGAAAGTTCGAAGATATGAATACAGTAAACTTAACAATGATAACATAGCTGTAATAAACAAGGATTGTCATTACATTATATATATATATATATATATATATATATATATATATATATATATATATATATATATATATATATATATATATGATACATTAATTTATGATTTAACACATCTACGCTACCCTACGGCTAAGTACAATATTGATTCATGTTAAATGTTATAGTTTATAGAGAGTACGGTAAACAAGGGGTTTGTTTGTACTAAATAAGGCGATCAGATGAGTAGTCTATTTATTGTGCGTTTCTAAAAAAGTAATATACCATAACAAGGTACGTCTATGGGCAGGTAAGTTATCTTTTTTTAAAGATCTGAGAATACGTAAGTAAATATACCCACGGAAAGAGATGGGAATATGTGTTACACCCTTGAGAGCCCAAGTTTTAGTGTAGTATAGGCCAATATCATCGAAAGTTTCATATTTTCTCACGTTCGGCTTTGAAGTGGAGTCATTTACAATGTCACAAGGTTTAAGTAGTTAATGACCTAGAGATAAGGCGGTGTGGTCTAAGTGCAATTCCTCACAATTTATAGATTCTATTTAGGAAGGCAGTATTGTCACCCAACCATCCCCTGATAGCTCATTTGAAAGGTGGTATAGGCATTTTGCGAAGATTAACAGGTAGCCAGTTAAAAAGTTTAGGACCATAATAACTTATGTGCTGCAAGCACACGGTGAGATTTTTTGAAAGAATTTTTAAATTACCTGCAGAGGATGACTTTGTATTCTTTTCGTGACTGATCACAAAACTATATTTGTCTGATTTACGCATATATTTGAGTGCGGCATAAGCACTTAATTGAGTTATGTTAAATAATTTGGATTCACTGAAAACTAGTAACAATGGGTAATACATGTCTTTTTTCAGAATAGTTTTAATAATCCATTTCTGTGTAATGGTTAAGCAATGCAAGTGAGCTGGGTAGGCAAAGCTCCATATTGTTGTTCCGTAGTTCATTACAGATTCAACGATAGCACGATAGACTATTATCAGATTCTTGAAGTTGAGCATATTCCTAAGTAGTTTAAATTTATAGATTGTTTTTCTAATCTTTTCGTTAACATAATTAATATGTTGGGCCCACTTGAAGCACTGATCAATGAAAATACCCAAATATTTTAGGCAGTCGGTGCGGTTTATAGTTATCGTGCACGCACAGTTTGGATTCTGTGGACAGTGGCTTGTGTGGATGACGATATTGTTGAAATCAGGGAGCTGAGATTGTTGAGGGCCAAATGCAATAAATTGAGTTTTTGTTACGTTAAGCGTAAGTAGGTTCTCATCTTGCCATGTTTTGACCTTGGTGATGGCCCTAGATGCAGAATTATGAGCCAGTTCCCATATCTTTGCCTTAAGAAGTAGCACTGTATCGTCAGCAAACCAGCAGAATTCGCCACCAATATCTAATTTATGTATATCATTGATATATACGAGAAACAAGATAGGGCCAAGCACAGTTCCCTGTGGCACACCATACTCAATAGGCACATACTGACTAAGAGTAGAATTAATTCTCACCCTTTGTTTTCTTTCAGCAAGGTATGACACAAAAAGATCTAGAGCTAAGCCTCTCACGCTCATTGACTCGAGTTTGTTTATAAGCCTCGAGTGAGACACTGTATCAAACGCCTTAGCCAAATCAAGAAAGATACAGACAGGTTTTTCATGACTGTTAAAGCAGCTGTTGATGAAATCAGTAACAAAAACTAGGTCGCCCTCTGCAGATTTCTTTTCCTGGAAGCCAAACTGCGATCTGTTGAAAAAGTCATGTTTACTGAGGAAGTGTATTAACCTATTTTTAATGCATTTTTCTACTATTTTAGAAATAACATTCGTAAGAGCGATTTGACGGTAATTACTGAGATCAAGCTTATCACCTGCTTTGTGTATTGGAACAATAGTGGCATGTTTAAAAGCAGTGGGAAATTTACCTAAAGACCGAGTAAGATTCACTAAATGTGTAATTGAAAGCTTGAGTATGTTTTTACAATTTTATTAGTTATAGGGGCATGGCCGAGGCTAGAGGTTGACTTAAGAGATCGGATGTGCTGCAATATTTCAGCTTCAAATACTGGTTTAAGATCTAAGGAGGTGCTGAGACTGAGTGGTTATTAAGAGAATGTGTTGTATTTGCATGTATCTTGTTTACTAAGTTTTTCCCAATATTACAGAAAAAGCGATTAAATTCAGTGGCAATGGTTTTAGTGTCCTTGATAATGTTTTTTTGGCAGTTCCAGATCATATTTATATGATGTGTTTTCTTGCAATTTTTATTGGTAGCTTCCTGAATAGTGCTCCAAGTTTCCTTTATGTCATTCCTAACATCCTTAAGACGTGAGGAATAATAGGCATTTTTCATTTTATCAATTATTTTATTGAGTAAATTGCGGTAAGCGTGATCTTTATGCAATGCATTATTATTTGATGGGTTGTTAAGAGCAATCGTTCGCAAACGGTTTCTAGTTTTAATTGAGTTAATAATGCCAAATGTGATCCAAGGTTTCAATTTTTTTTCTTTCTTTTTGTTTGACATTGATTGTTTAGAAGATTAAATGTGATAAACGAGCTGAGATATTAGTTGTTGGGAGCATTGCTCTGAGTCATTGCACTGTAAAATATCTGACCATGTTTCACACATTAGTTTCTGCCTAAGTTTGTTGTGATTAGTGTAATAACGAGCAGGCTGGCTAGAAGTACTTTTTTTAACTGGGGTGTTGTTAAAGGTCAGGTCAGCAGCACAGTGAAATGATCAGAAATGCCATCACGAAGAATTATGGTGGAATCTTTGACGGAAGAATTGTTATTGACAAGGAATATATGGTCAATACATGATTTTTGCCCATTAATGTCACGAGTAGGTTTATCAATTTTCTGAACATATCCATGTCCATGCAGGTAAGTCAAAGAAGAAAAATGTCTATAAATTTACAATTAAAAATTACACAAAATATTCATTTAAAAAGACAGACTTTAATTTTAAAAGGGCAGCATTTTTTGGTTCATTACAAATTATAAAGAAATACTCTCAGATATTATTCTCTATTTTTATGTAACAATTTTAGCAATGCCACTCGAAAGAAATAACAATAAAAATAGGATTGATTTTTAAAATGGCCTTTTCAGTTGACTTTGTTCTTGTCCAGAAGATTTTTAGATGCGAAGGATGTTAATTGATTTCAGTATAAAAGGCTCACTTGTCACCTTCTGTTTAATTACCCATTTCTCATCAAGAATAAAAAGTTGGGCATGACCTCAATATTCTAATTCCAATACAAGTTAGCGGGAATTATCAAACCAAAACCAAAAATGAGAAATCGAAATCACGACGTTATTTAAAATGGGCAACGAGGTTGATAATGCGACATAATACCTGCCCGACAATTCTTTCTCAGCAATTGTACCTATCCCTAAATCTGTCCCAAGACTTATAGGCATCAGCCCCAGAATCATTTTTCAGCATATGCCCGAGAATTATTTTTCGGCAACTGCCCAAGATCTATTTTTCAATTACACCCCGGGACCTCTGTAAGTTAACAAGAAAAATGTCCTGAATTTTGTGAAATTTATTTTTAAAAGCTTTCTTCTACCATTTGTGACGAATGAGGCTATCACCAAGTTGGCAGACACAAATGTGTCGACTGTTATTTAAAACACTAACAAAAATATAATGACTGTCTGACCTAACCAGTTAATGGTTTTAAATCTCGGTGACCAGAAAAGTGAAGATGCACTGGTGATCGTTAGTGCGTAGTAAATAAACCTTGGGCCTCGTTATTTATCTCTTGGGGAACTCAAAATTGATTTTTGATTTCACCATCAATATTCCTTTGTAGGAAATATGCTCGCACTTAAATCCTTCAACGGTCGCCTAATAATATTCATCTTAAAAATGTTTAACACAGACGTGTGTTACGAAGTAGCGAATTTTCATAACTCATCATGGCGATAATTTGTTTGCTTATTTCCCTTAAAAAAATATAGTAGCCATTGAAAATTCTCAAACAATTGGTAAGATAATTAAATATAAACCAATAAAAAAAAGGGAATGTAACATAAAAATTTGATTGGAGAGGTAATTTGGGGCGACATGCATTATCTCCAAGTTTTCAATATTAGTGAATTTTCTTTAAAAAAAATTCGCTAATGAGGAGATATCGACTTTTGAATTTTGAAAAAATTTCTTCAAATGAGCGCTAATTAGGCCCCCCAGAACACATATCCGAGGTCAGTTTAAATTTTTATATGTTTATATATATATATATATATATATATATATATATATATATATATATATATATATATATATATATATATATATATATATATATATGTATGTATCACACCGATAACTCAAAAAATAATAGGCCGATTTTGGTTAAATTTGGTGAATACCTTCCTTCTGCAAATGGCTTGGATAAGTTCGTTAGCCAGGAAAATCGGTCCAGATTTTCCCGGAAAATTTTGTGTTTTCTTTCGAAAAAAAATTATATCTCCGGAATTAACAAAGTAAGGGCAAAATTTGGTACGCGGGTTTACATCCTTATAGGTAAGCTACATACCAAAATTTAGCTCTGTAGGTCAAAAGACAAAAAAGTTATAGGCATTTAAAGAAAAATAAATTGGGGTTTTTCACAAAACGTTAAAGTTGCGATTTAAACGTCAAAATTGACAACATTTAGGAAAAGAACTTGAATCTAATACGGGCTATGGAAATAAAATGTCTCAAGAAGAATGTTTTACAAACCCTAAAGTCTTAGTTTCAACCGTCATTGTCCTTCATTTAAATAAAATGTTTCCAGAAAATTCATTTCAAATAGACACTTTCTCTGGCGCTGGGCAGTAGTCTTAGCTATAGAGTTTATCGTTTAATGGTATATAATTTTTGTAGAATTTTCGTAAAAAATCAATAAAGCTCAATATATCTGTTATTATACAAGATATGAAAAAAAATTGTATATATTAATTATAGGGTGTCTTGAGCTACATCTTAAAAAATTATTTCTACAATCACAGGGTGGCCCATAAGTCGTTGGTGATACAAATTTTCTTTTTTTTTTAATCAAACACGCCTTATGTTATTGCATTTTTGCATTTTCCATCGAAATATAATGCATGTTTATAAGAAAAAAAATTCTGGGCGGAGTAAGTGCGTTATGGTAGCGAATTTTGATCAAATGCTTAATATTTGAATAGCTCAATTTGCTATTAACCTATAAGGTTGACCAAGAAACGAGTTTTTTAGGGAACACTTTAAGTTTACTTTCGGAAATTTTTGTACATTTTTAAACAATAAAGTTATTTTGATGAAACATGGCACATTGTTTTTACTATATAGATTATACTGGTAACCAAATTTGATGCCTGCTTTCTTAAAAAAACACACATTATTGCTATTAAAAAATAGTTTTATGAAAATTCACTACCATAACACACTTGCTGCGTCCAGAGTTTTTATTGTAAGGAAATGTCTTGTTGAACTGAAGCTGCAATTGGTTGGCAGGAACTATTTTAACCCAGCAGCAGTTGCTGATTTACATGATCGTAATATGACATTCACAACTATCAAACAACACGGGAGAGAGGACACTTCAACGAGTGCTGAAGTATTTTGACAGCATGGTCTGGACATTTCACAACAGCTATTAGAAGGACACTCCAATGAATATTGAAGTATTTTGACAACATTTGATGAGAATTGATAGAATGTTCGAGTTAAATTCACATACAGTTGTCAAGCTTATTAAAAAGCAAACAGACTTGAAAAGGCGAGCATAGCAAATTCAAAAAATAATACAATTTTTAATTTAGGACGCAAAAATAATATAAAACATTCTTTATTTCCGTCAAAAATTAAACTCAGAATTCAAATATGCAATAATATACAGGATGTTTCATTTGAAAAAGCCAAGTTACGGTTGTGTGAATTTTCTAAAAAAGAATTCTGTTTTAGGAGCAGCCTGTATAAATTTCTCAGGAGCTGTTGACTGCATGAGATCAAGCATTATTTCAGTATTAAGGTGCAAGAAAATTATGACATAAAACTCAGTTAACAAAAACAGTTTCTATAAACCTCTTCAGATGTCAATTTTTGTCTTCAAGTCGCCATATTTTGGAAACCTTTGGACATACGTACCAACTATGGTACACAAAGTCATATTAGAATTTGACAGGGAATCTAAAACTATAATTATACATAGGGTGTTCTATTTGAAATAAGGAAGTTGACGTTCACTTCTGGTATAACCGGAAACGATTTAAAGCTATAACTATTTTCAGTGAACAGATAATCATTGAAAACATACTTCGGAAATTTGCAGATTTCAAATCAGAGTAGTTGCTGATATACGGCAAACAATCCAAGTTCGCACGACACCTGTATATATAAAAACATATAAAAATCGAAACTGACCCCGGATATATGTCCTAGGTGGCCTAGTTCGCGCTCATCTGAAGAAAAAAAAATTTAGTTCAAAAGTCCCGATCTCCTCATTAGTAAATTTTTTTAAGAAAATTCACTAAAAAGGTAATGAATTTTTCTAGTTTCACTCAAAAAACCTATGGCACTCAACCTATATTTTAGAGTGCTTTCTTACTCACATTTTATACTCATTGTTTTTATTGCGTTTAATCTAATTGTGGAATTCCACCATTTAATACAGTGATGGTACCAACCTACCTGAAATCTATCCCCTCTGTAAAAAATCAAATACGATACATTTTTCTGGTTTACTCTTAAGATATATGATAAATCGGTGAAATCTTGATGTATATTCAGTAGCGGCTCGTGCCTTAATGAATTGGGGGTGCGGCAAGAAAAAAAAGTTCGGGACGCAGCAAGTGCGTTATGGTAGTAAATTTTTATTAAATGCTTCAAATTTGAATAACTCAAGTTTCTACGAACTTAGAAAGTTGAATTTTGGTGTATAGTAGGGTCTTACTCAGGGCAACATATCCACCAAATTTCATCAAAATAACTGTAATTTTCGGAGAAAATTTTTTTTTCAAAAGAAAACTCAAAATTTGAACTCAATTTTCTAAAAATGTAGAAAGTTAAATTTTAGTGTGTAGTAAGGTCTTTTACAAGGCAACATATCCACCAAATTTCATTAAAATACCTTTGTAATTTTCGGAGAAAAAGATTTTTTTTGAAACAAACTAAAAATTTTCCCGGAAAACGTTATCCGATTTTCCTGACTAACAAACTCATCCAAGCCATTAATAAAAAAAAGGCACGTGCCGAGTTTAATCAAAATCAGTTGCTTATTTTTTGAGTTATCGGTTGGATATATATATATATATATATATATATATATATATATATATATATATATATATATATATATATATATATATATATATAAACATAAAAATTGAAACTGACCCCGGATATGGGTTCTATGGGTCCTAGTTCGCGCTCATTTTTAAGTCTCTCCATCGATACCCCTTTATTAGTGAATTTTTTTAAATAAAAATTCACTAAAAATGAAGGGATAGTCTATTTTTTCACTGAAAATGTATTATAAAGAAATCTACATACTAAACTTAATAATTATTAACTACTTACCAAGTTTTCCTCTAGTTAGTTATACGTTATAGTAGTTAAAAAGTTCCTTAAAAAGTTAACCTTTAAATTTAAAATATCCACTGAATTAATCACAGTATCACAATTATTTTGTCCATTTATTAAGCAACCCGAAGTAGTAACCATCATAATAATAACAATTGTCTTGTTAGAACATGTAAACAACAACGAAATGATCTAATTAAAAATCAATCGGACGCGAAGACGAAAATTACTAGGTAGTAGGTACACACGCTCTGCCAAAAGTCCACTACAAACTGGAAGTGTGTAATTTTATAGCGCACAACAGATTGCTTATTCGGTCGTTTTCGACGAAGATCATCAAGATTCGGCGATCATTTCGCACTGAAGTATCACATTTTCTGAGAGCGCCGAAAAATACACACCGCCGCCCGACTGCTTTATATGGATATGGATGTATATAACGTCTGCAACGATTAACAGTATACTTATTCTGATTCTGTATTCTGTATTAATGGCTGCCGACTCTCTGCGATCCTCGATATACTAATTTTGTTTGTTGAATGCAGGAGGTAAAAAAGTAAATAAAAATTTATTAAAATATAGCATAGCAAAAATATAATTTTTTCCACGGCAGGCGGCAGTGCGCGCGCACGGGCACACTTATTGAGGAGCCGCCCCTGTGTATATTGATAGATTTGGTATATAAATAATTAAATAATGCTTATAATATATATAATATCCATAATAATGGATAATTTGGGTCAAAAGAAAATACCTAAAATTATCATAACTTTGGTGACGTATAGTGAAATTAAAGGCAAAAGTAATATTTACTGATAAAAAGCTTAGGAAACATTTTGTATGCACCATTTTTCAACCAGAACACCATAATAAAAAATAATAAAAAGTTATGAAAATGGCAATAGCTTTTTACTACTAAAAAAAATTGTCAGGTTTCCCAACCTGACCATATTTTCACATATTTTAACCTGTCATGCAACAATTCATGCATTTGCCATGTAAATCTGTCCTAATGTGGATTTTTTGGAACCTGTGGTGAGCAGTAACAAGACACAGGTAAAACTCACTTCACCATAACCTTCAATGCCAGAGGCTATTTCAAATAGCATTCTGTATGGCCTGTCGCTTTCAAGGATACTACTGATAATAATGACAGATAGTGAAAGTGAAGACAGGCAAACGGTGGGTAGTAAAAATATGGTCTATGTTTAACAAATGTTTGTGCTTTGTGTCAAATTGGAAGAATAAACGTTATTTTCAATTTAGTTTGCCCTATTCTGTATTTTGAAGAAGCTAACTTTTATATAAAATGATTGCCAGGTGTAAAAAACATGGTCGTAGTGAAGTGGGTTTTACCTATGTGTAATTGAATTCATCATCCTTAATATTTTTTATCGATGGAATATATTGTAGTTTGCAGTTTATTTCCTACATGCTCACCTGACACAATTTAAAGAGAGAGTTTAGAGTACTTACTTAACTTTCACACTAAAAACTTCTTCAACCATGAGATTTCATATGCCTTCTGAGATGACTGCTCTGTGTATACCTCTTTGGACAAAGAGTACAAGCATGTGGTTTAAGTCCGCTGTGTATTACCATGTGATCTTTAAGGTACTGACTTCTGACGAAAGACTTGCTACATATGCTACATTGGTGGGGTTTCTCACCAAGGTGTTGTTTAATGTGTACAGATAAATGAGAACTTGTAACAAAACTCCTGCCACACATTGTACATACAAATGGTCGTTCATTGCGATGAAAACGCATGTGGATATTAAGATTGCCTAGAAATTAAAAAATAAAAGCAATACAAAAGCTTTAAATAGCTCCTGAAAATAAAGATCTATCAACTTATATAGAAAAAGGATGGTTAACCAAGTAAAGTACCGAAACTTTATGTGCTATACCTATGTCTTGTATTTTCATAAATGTAGGTTAAGTACACTTGGAGAACCCAAATCACCACAACACATTTTAAAAACAGACCTGACGATCGTTTCACTAACCAAGTTAGCGTCATCAGAGGATGAAAAATTCTAACTATTTTAAAAACTAACATCACCTGATATACCGGATCTTAGGTAAAGGGACCGAACTGAGATGGGAAAATAAACGCAGGCCAATTCTGCAGTATATTGTATTTTTATCGCGGGACAAGGTCTGCACTGTCCCTACTAACTTATCTAAAATGTGTCCATCTAGTAATTTTGGAAAGGTTCAACGACACCTAAATTAACATAGTTTGCTTTGTCGGAACTATCTGTATTATTATGTTATCTCTAGGACGTGTTAAAAACGTGGGAATTTTTATTTCGATCAGGTGGCTCGTAATCGGCGGTGGTGCCACGTTCATACAATTTTTGTTGTAACTATATTTCGCAATATATATACTTTCGAATGAGTTTAGCTGTCCTGGCAGTCTAACATTTTTTATTAATTTCAGATTATCTTCATTAACGTGATGATTATTATCCCAAATATGTCGCGCGACAGTAGATTTATCTATAGTACCGTAACGTCATTAGGCTAAGTGTTCTTTGAATCTAACTCCAATTGATCTTTTTGTTTGCCCAACGTACTTAAGATTACAATCTTTACAACTTATTTCATAAATTCCAGACATTTTGTCCATGCTATCCTTGTCTTTTGGGTTACCTAGCAAGTTTTTTAAGGTATTTTCTGTCGAAAATGTTAGCTGCAAGTTGACTTTTTAAAAAATGCTATCTAGACCCCTCGTGATTCGAGGTTCAAATGGTAAGCAAACAAAGTTTATTTCGGATTTCTCTCTTTTAAACGTTCTTGATTCCGTCAACAATTTCTTTGTTTTCTGTTTGTTGATTAATTTTTCCACCAGGCAAGCAGTCTGAATATATAAATCGGTTAATTAATTTTCCTTTAAACAAAAGTAGATATACCAAAGAATTAAATTATATCAAGAATGTGGCCGAATATAACGGATACACTGCTTGCCTAGTATCCGGTATATAAGGTGATGTTAGTTTTTAACATAGTTAGAATTTTCCATCCTCTGATGACGCTAACTTGGTTAGTGAAACGATCGTCAGGTATGTTTTTAAAATGTGTTGTGGTGATTTGGGTTCTCCAAGTGTACTTGTCAGTGCTCATCACAGGTTCAAATCTTCACTTAATAAATGTAAGTTATTTAGCAGAATAACAAAGCCAATTTACAAACACATTTTCACATTTGTGAAAATCGTGTTCTATGTTAAGCTAGTAAAACAAATATTGGAAAGAATGATGTAATATCTTCTTTTATTCATAACCAACCTAGTTTTCAACTTTTACTACAATAAAAACATATTTACTTACTACAATACACAAAAAAACATGTTTTACAAAGATTAACAGACAACACACAATAACCATTACATAATGAACATTGAAAATTTTTGGTTAGTTCAATGTTCAATTTTAAATTTTTAAGAAGTTCGAAGTTCGACTGTAAACCTTAGACATAATATCTCAGAGGTTAGAAGCTTGAAGCAACATATTGTCTTGGGTTCGTTTATAGTTCGGTTCGAAAAAAAACATGGATTCGCACACCTCTAGATAAAAGTAACAATATTTTCTCTGAAATTAAAAATTTATACCTCTGGTTTATTTAAGGTTATCACAAATTTTTAGTCAATTTTTGTATCTTCACATTTAACAAAGCTCAATCAAATTTGGTATACAAGTTTCTGGTATACTACGTACCAAATTTCAGATCTCTAAGTTTAAAGAAAAAATATGTTATAATTGGATATATAATATATATATTAGAATTTTCAAGGAAAAATATTTTAATGATCAATTTACCTTTGGTACAAAAAAGGTAAGAAATAATTAATTTGATAGGATTATCTGTATACAGACTTGGAGACAATTTCTCAGTGTTGTGTTACGTTTTGGTAAGTAACTGGAGAAAGTGGCCCTTCTGAATTCTAGATGTTCTAGGATGTTCTTTAACATTTCTGTAACCGGTTTCGCTGCTTGACAGCATTCTCAGGCAGATAAAAATGAGGATGCTGTCAAGCAGCGATACTAGTTACAGAAACGTTGAAGAAACATCCTAGAACATCTAGAATTCAGAGGGGTCACTTACGTTACCAGTAGTTAATTTGCGCACTGGCTACGTCCTTCACTTACCAAAAGAAACCCAACAATAAAGCCAAAGTAGTCGCCAAGTCTGTATGTAGTATGGACCAGCTTCACCAAGTAAGGGCAACAACAATCAAACGATTATCTGTGTTTACATTTTCATAATATATACCTAAACAATTTGTGAGATGAAAATATGAGTATTTTCTGCTTATATTTCCCTTTACTGCACCCTTTTACTGTCCAGGTCACCAGACTTAGAACATCTTGTTATGCCCGCTCTTTTGTCCGGAGGACTTCCAAGTTGTGGAATTCCTTGCCGGCACATGTTTTTCCTTCTCCTCCGAACCTCCAAACCTTCAACTCCAGAATTAACAAGCTGCCTCTTTCCTCCTTGTCAACACCCACGGTACGATAGTATTTAGGCTGTAAGCCCTCGTGGTGTGTTGTTGAAATTAAAAAAAAAATTACTTCCGCGCTTCGAATTTCAGATTAGGTATATAATTTGAATTTTATGTCTTTTTTCAGCAAATGTTCGTCTAAATAACATTTAGTAAGTTTTCGCAGAAATTTTTTTAGTGTTTTCTTAGAAATTGTTTTTGTTAATTTTCTTTTTTATTTTTTTTTATTTTAGAGAAAGAAAATTATGTCTCGACTACTAAGGTCATTGATATATATATATATATATATATATATATATATATATATATATATATATATATATATATATATATATATATATATATATATATATAGAAAAACATTTTAGGCACAATGTAGGTGCGTTAATAATATGTGTTCCTGAACCAATAAATTATAAAATAAAACGGTCACTGTTTATATAGTTCGCTAGATTTTAAGGAATTTATTATGTTTTCTGGTGCAGCTCTGGCTAGGGTTACCATGGAACCATGGATATATTTTCACCTAAAAACAAACGACTTCTTTGGAGTCTATGTTTAGTGCACTCTATGACAATATGACTTGCTGAAAGGCTCACATTGGAGGTATCACAAACTGGTGGAATTTGTTGTTCCAGTAGGTAATGTTTGATTATTCCAGTATATTTGCCATTTGTCGTAAATTACTGCTTTAACATGTGGTCTTAATAGTATGTGGTATTGGCTTCTTACTGTCGTGCCTTCCGCGATCGCTCTTTTAGCAGCAGTATCTGCCAGCTCATTGCCTATAATGCCGGAGTGTAACGAATGTAATGTGTGTGGATTGGCGTTCAAGATCGTGAGCAGTATTTTGTATTTCCCTTGCTATATGGTTCTTGGTATACAGGCTACTTGTTTCATTTAATGCCAATTTAGAGTCTGTGCAGGTGACTATTTTCCTTGTACAGTTGGCAATGTCTTTTATATTCTTTATGGCTTGCACAATTATAAAAAGTTCAGCCATGTCAATACTGATGTCCACAGGTAATTTAATAAGCTGCTCAGAGGAGGGCAATGTCATTATCGCCCCACCCACCCCATGTGGTGACTTAGAGGCATCGGTGTACATTACCAGTTCGTTTTTTTTAATGTTTATGAAATGTTGGTAATTCATAATTAATGTTTATTGATTGTTGTTGCCCTTACTTGGTGAAACTGGTCCATATTACATACAAACTTGGAAACTACTTCTCTGGCTTCACTATTGGTTTTCGTTTATGAAAGACGTAGCGAGCGTGTAAGCAAACTGGAGCAGGTCGCCCTTTCTAGATTGTCTAGGATGTTCTTCAATGTTACTGATGATGCTACCAAGCAGCAAAACCGGTTACAGAAGCATTGAAGAACATCCTAGAACAGCTAGAATTCAGAAGAGCAACTTGCTTAAACGAAAATCAACAGTGAAGCCAGAGAAGTAGTCTCCAAGTCTGTATGTAATTAATGTTTAGTAAGTTATTGTAAAAAAAAATTTTTTCGCATTTTTGCCAAAAAATATTGTTTAACAAATTTTCGTAAAAAATGTAATTTTTGTATAACATTGTTTGAACCAATTGTTGTAAGAAAAAATAAGCAATTTTTGTGTAGGAAATTGTTTGCAAATTTTTTAATATTTGTAAAAAAGCTTTTTGTGAATATAATTATTACTTGCCAGGTGTATAAATAGCTTGAAAAGATTTTTATTTACAATTATAGTTTTGAATTATCTTCCTTGAAAGTTACCTAAAAGTGTCCTGGTCACTTTATGTTAAAAACATTTTTAAAGTGTTTAGTTTGGACATCAAAGGTATGTTATTTATTATTACCAATTTAATTTAATTTGACACAATAAACTCGATTACAAGTTTTTATATTAGGTATTCATGAAGTAAAGTCAGAATGCTGTTTGTTACAGTATGGCTCACAACAAACCAAGTACCAACGTCAAAATCGACAGATTCCTACCGTGTTGTTCTTGATGAATGTGAACAAAAATATTGTTTTACTGAAAGCAAGGTGTAAAAACCCATATGTTTACTTTGCTTTACTACAGTAGCGGTTGCCAAAAATATAATTTAGAAAGGCATTATGAGCAAAATCATAATAATTTTGAAAGAGAGTATCCTGTTGGTAGTTCCATCCGAGAATATTTTTAAAGAAAAAGAAACAAGAACTATTTAACCAACACAATATTTTTGTTAAAAGGCATGAAGACCTTGAATCTATGATCAAAACATCTTATGAGATTTCTTTGCTTTTAGCGAAAAAGAAGCCTTTTGGTGATAGAGAAATTGTTAAAGAGGCTTTGACAATCTTTGCACAAAATTGTAATGACCAAAACGTCAACGGTAAAGCCGACATTCTTTCACTTTCACAAAACACTGTTACAAGAGAGAGGAGATGTCAGTTGATATCAGCGATCAGATCCAAGAGATCATAATAAAGTGTAAATACTTTTCGTTGGCATTAGATGAAACTTGCGATTTAACAAGTAGATTTCAATTAGCCAATTTTGTGTGCTGCATTGATGAACATGAGCAGATTCCAGGACTTTGAAAGTACAAAACAAAATTTACAAATTTTTGTGAATCTTTTCAGTTGGAACTCGCTGAACTGCAAAATTATTCTACTCTAAAAAAATCTTTTTGCAGAAAAATTATCCTCAAGGTCATAAACTTCTTCAGAAGAATTTGGAGATTTCTGGAAATTGGTGCCAAAAGAACACTTTCCTGCAATAACTGACCTGGCCTTTCAATTTTTTAGTAGTTTCGGATCAACATATGTTTGTTAAAAGATTTTGCAAATCTTAATGTTTGTCTTAAGCCCCGACATGCGGATTGTAAGATTGAAGGGCTTTGTGAGTAAAATACAGTATGCTTTCATGAATTCAAAATGACGACCAACACAAGACAGAGGCATGTTTATTTCTCAACACCCCCTTAATCTGGAAATCAAATGAAAGGACTTGACGAGTAAAATAGAGCAGGCTAAGTAACGCTTTCTCAACAACCTCCTTGAAATTCAAAGGGCCTCCGCATGTAAAATACAGTAGGCTAGCTGGCGCTTTCATAAATTCAATACGGTTATTTAAATCGCCAATTTGACCCAACTGTTAAAAAGGTTAGACATCCTTGTTATAAGGTATGGTTGGAAACCCTAAATGCAATATAGGCTAACTGTCATTATCATAAATTCAATATGGCGGACGCTCCAAGATAGCACATTTTTTCCTTTCTCACAATCCCGACATGGGTATCATTTGAAGGGCTTTGTGAGTAAAATACAGTATGCTTTCATGAATTCTAAATGGCGACTGACGCAAGATAGACGAATGTTTATTTCTCAACAAACCCCTTAATATGGCTATCGAATGAAATGGCTTGATCTGTAAAATACAGCAGGCTAAGTAACGCTTTTTTTTTTTTCAACAACACACCACGAGGGCTTACAGCCTAAATACTATCGTACCGTGGGTGTTGACAGGGAGGAAAGAGGCAACTTGTTACTGGACTTGAAGGTTTGGAGGCTCGGAGGAGAAGGAAACACATGTGCCGGCAAGGAATTCCACAACTTGGAAGTCCTCGGGACAAAAGAGCGAGCATAACAAGAAGTTCTATGTCTGGTGACTTGGACGGTAAAAGGGTGCATTCGCTCTGTTCCCCTGATAGATCTGTTGGGGGCAGCAGGTGGGGGAACTATGGAGGAAAGCTCCTCTGAGCAGTGCCCGTGCAGATATCTATAAAATAGAGAGAGGTCACCAACGGCACGTCGGTGGGCAAGGGATGGCAGCCTTTGGGTGAGGGTAGGGTCACCGATGAGACATATAGCTCTCTTTTGAATGGAGTCCAGGATAGCGAGTGTAGAAGCGGCAGCTGCACCCCAGATGTGGGAGCAGTATTCGAGGTTTGGCCTTATTTGTGAAGTATATAAGGTATAGAGATTAGCTGGTGAAAAGTATTTGCGAGCCCGGAAGAGGAAACCTAATTTCTTAGCAGCAGCTTCTGCAATTGATGTGACATGTTGGTGCCAATTAAGATTTTGATCCACAGAAATGCCAACAAGAGAAAAGGACTCATTACTTTGAATAACTTGGTTGTTCATTGTGATGGGTCTAGGGCTGATGTATCTCTTATGAGAAAGAAAGCAAGACTGAGATTTGGTGGGGTTGAATTGTACAAGATTTCTACTTCCACAGTCTAATATTTTTTGGAGATCCACGGAGACAGAATTCTCCATGAGTCTGCGATCCTCATCTAATTGGGCTAAAGAGACAGGCTTAGAATATTGTATATTTGAGTGGAGGGTGCTGTCGTCCGCCTAACTGTGAAGTGGGTTGGATGTGCTAGAGAGGAGGTCATTGATGTGGAGAAGAAACAAAGTAGGGGCTAAAGCTGAACCTTGAGGAACTCCTGCATTAATTGGATACAGTTTAGAGGAATGGCCATCTACAACAACAGAAATGCTCCTGTTACAAGAGAAAATTTGCTGTCCAGGTACAAAGTTTTGGTGGTAGGCCATAGGCCGGAAGTTTATTAAGCAGCGCTGCGTGCCAGACCTGGTCGAATGCTTTGGATATGTCTAGAGCGACAATCTGGAATTCACTGTGTAGTTCCATAGACTTGTTCCAAGAATGGGTGACAAAAAAAAGGAGGTCGGCAGTCGATCTGCACTGACGGAATCCATACTGCCTGTCGTGGATTAGACTGTGTTTTTCCAGAAATTTTAGTAATTCGGTGTTTATATACTTTTCCATCACTTTAGAGACGACTGAAAGGAGAGAAATAGGCCTGTAGTTGCTAGGAAGCGCTTTGGATCCTTTCTTGGGGATGGGTTGTACTCGAGCAGTTTTCCAGTTACTAGGGAATATGTCTTTATTGTAAGATATCTGAAATAGACGAGTCAGGACAGGAGCAAGTTCTGGTGCGCATTTTTTGAGAACAATTGCTGGGATCTCGTCAAGGCCAGAGGCTTTCCTGGTATTAAGAGAAGAGAGCATCTTTCGTACCTTTTTAGTTTTGAAAATGATATCCTTCATTTTATGTGCAACATTGGGGACTGTTGGTGGTTGAACATTTGGAGGTGGGTTGAGAGTAGAATTGCTGGCGAACAACGAAGCAAAAAGTTCAGCCTTGCCCAGGGCGGTAAAAACAATTTCATTCCCTGAGACAAGAGGTGGGCACGTGCTTTCGCAGAAATTATTCCCAATAGATTTAGCAAGAGTCCAGAAGGGTTTGCCGCTGTTGGAGCTTAATAGGACTTTGTTTTTGATGTGGTTATTAAACGAGTTTTTTGCCTCAGAAAGAATGCAGACATAGCGGTTTCTTGCGTCGTTAAATGCTTGACGGTTTTCTTGACTGGGATTGTATAGAAGCGTTTTGTGAGCTTTGACCTTTTCAAGTCTGGCCTTGTCACAGGATTTAGAGAACCAGGGCTTTTGAGTGGCTGAAGAGGTTTTCTGTGTACGTGGAATAAATAACTCCATGCGAGCTTGGATAATTTCGGTGAAGTTTTGTGAGATATCAGAGGGGTCAGGATGAGAGAAGCAGATAGACGCCCATGGAAATGAGGAAAAGTAATTCCGCATTTCGTTCCAGTTTGCGGAGTTGTAGTGCCAAACAATACGTGGGTGTGATGACTGTGTGACCTCGGGTTGCATTGCGCAGGAAGCAGTGACCATGCCATAGTCTGAGCGGCCAAGGGGGGCGGTGACTGATATCTTATAGCATTCAGGTTTTGTAGTAAGAAGGAGATCCAAGGGATTTGAGCTGTGTGTTGGGATACGAGGAAAGTAAGTAGGTTGCTGAACCATATTGGCTAAAGAATTGCTGACTGCAAAGGCCTCTGCTGCTCTCCCTTGTGAATCGGTTTTTGAAGATCCTAGCCATTCATTATTATGGACATTGAAGTCACCAAGAATAGTGACCTCGGAGGAAGGATATTCAGAAATCAGATAGTCTGTTTTTTCAGAAAGGTAGTCAAAGAGCTGTACAAAGTTGTTGTCAGAAAGTGACCGGTAAATGCAACAGATGAATTTAGTTGCAGCACTGAGAGAGAGTTTTATCCATAGTATGTCTTTTCTTCCAGCTTCTAAATTAGGGAGTCTGGTGCAGGGTAGATTGCTACGGACGTATGCGCACGCCCCTCCATGCAATCTAAAGAAAGTAATGAGCTCATACCCCGGGAAATTAAGGTGATTAGTGGCTGTTTTGGCACTGATTTGGGTTTTGGTAAGGAAGAGGAGTTGGGGCCTGTTACCCTGGAGGAAATGGTGGACGGAGTTCAGGTTAGAATTTAGGCCACATATATTTGAAAAGGATATGTTAAATCTTGATGTTTCTCAACAACCTCCTTGATATTCAAATGAAAGGCCTCCCCGTGTTAGATACAGTGGGCTAGTTGGCGCTTTCATAAATTCAATAAGGCTATTTTTCGTTTTACTACACCTAAAGCTCTTTTTTTTTAGAAGAATTTTTAACTCATCATTTATTTTATTGATTATCAACATCGCCTTTATTATTTTTGTGAACACTAACTGTGGCACTGTTTTTTACATTTTACCATTCCCAATTAACATGGAGGGTGAAACCTATTTTGGTCAAATAATGTAACTCTATGTAGTGGTGATATATAGCAAGTGTGAATCAAATATTTGTGACTGTCTAGGATTTATAAGAAAATATTATTTTTTTACAACTTCAACACCATACCATTAGAGCTTTTTGTTCTAAATTTAGTTAAGGAATCACCTCTTAAAAGTTTGTCTACGTACTTAATTAACACCCTGTATTAATTATTTATATTCCTATATAATGAATCCATTACTTAAATAGCTTATTTTATAAGATAACAATCTTTAGCTTGTAACTTACCAGAATGAGCAAAGCCCTTGTTGCATATTTTACATTTAAATGGCGTTTCTCCAGTATGTGTCCGCATGTGATATGTCAGGCTGATTGATTGACTAAAACGTTTACCGCAAGAAGAACACATATATGGCTTCTCCCCACTATGAACTCTCTTGTGGATGGACAGTGCAGCATATTGGGAGAAACGTTTAGAACATATCTCACATTTATGGGGTTTCTCACCTAATAAATATAGCGAAATTTACAATTAAATAACAAGCATTAACAAACTAAATTATCTAGTTCTAAAGACAGTATTGTATTTTATTAGTTTAACGTTGGTGTATTTCCGCAACTATTGCCCATCAACATCATCAAGTAACAGTGTCACCTTATCCTCCTGAAAATATTACAGAATCCCATCCTTTCTGGAAGAGTAGGGGGTTGATATTTAATGTGCTCAGCATCGCATGATACACGTGACAGATGACTTTACGACCCCTCTGAAGAACAGAACTTGCAGACATTCAACTTGATCAAACACAATGCCATATTATAGTTGATGTTAATTTTACAGTAGGTACTGAAAAACTTCAATGACGCATTCTACTGGGAATCGAAGCCACGATACTTGGCTTCAGAGGCACACGTACTTACCACTGGGCCATCAAGGCCACTAGAAACAGTATACTTCTACTACTCTATGTTCAGATATGGAAAATGCTGGGTGAAAATAATTGCAGACTAGAAAACATGAAAGAAGCGACAGGCTCATGGATGCCTGTGAGAAAATTGGTCTAACTATAACAAAGGCAATGTTTGAAGTACTTAATAGAAAACGCTATACCAAATAGACTTCATTATTACCAAGAAATATCAGAGGAGCTTGTATACACAAAATAAAGTCAACATTATTGTGCTAGAAATTATTCTCTTTGAGAAGCTTTTGATTGCAAAAGAGCAATGGCTTTTATGATTTAGTGATGACAAATATTCATGGCTCTAGCATAAATATTGGTTAGATTAGATTAGGTTAAATTTTATTGTGAGGGGGCTATTCCAGTCCCTCCACCGCGACCTCAGGTATATTGTGGCTCACGTCTAATTATTTAGATTTCACCCATCAATTCCAGCTCCCTGAGGGAGTCGATGTTTTCTTGAGGTTGAAAGTTTGTCTGGCAGGTGTACTGCCATCTGAGTGAAGTCGCTTGCCCGTTTCGAAGCTCAAAGAGAGATAACCTCTCTCCGAGTTTGTCTGGACCCGACATCCGTTAGTGTTTGCCTCGAGGCGGTATCATGAAGTCCCGCTCTCGAGCAGCATCTAATCTCTAGTTGTAATCCACCCCTAGAGATCTCAGCTCCCCTCAGGCTTGTCTAAACCTGACACCTAACAGTGTTAGACTCAAGGCAACATCCCATCGAGTCCCGCTCCCGAGCATCACCCCAGCGAGGCCGTCCGTCCTTTTCGTAGCACACAGCGGGGGCCTCAAACTCCGTGTTTACCACTCATCAGAGTTGTCAACCCCCTCCGGGCCGTCTAGACACACGCCACCCGCCAGCACTCAACCCAAGGCGTCACCCATCCGGAACCCCGCTCCCGAGTAACAACCAAGCGCGGGCAACCGTCCATTTCTAAGCCCAGAGTGGAGGCCTCAAAATCCGGGTGTACATCACTCCCCAGAGATATCCGCCTCCCTCCAGGCCCACCCGGACAAGACCCCCGCCAGTGTTTGATTCCAATTAGTCGCCTTTTACGACAGGCAGGAGTTACCTTGGGCCTATTCTTTTAGTTAGTGCCCGGACCCACAGGGGACTAAATATTGGTTATAGTAATAGCTAAATTTAGCAGTGTTAAAAAGTAGCAGAAGAATCTTTGACAACTGAACTTTTAGATGTGAATATTTTAATACATGTACAAGCGTGGCGCTCTTGTATGATACGATGTATAACTTAATTGACCAACAAATAACTAATGGGTATGAGTAAGAAGCTACACATATACTGGAGCAAATATACAGCTTAGTCCAAAAGTAACGGTACACAGACCAACAGTAGATTCTTGGGATCAAAATATTGCGATTTTGCCAAACCTGCCTTGGTCCACAAGTCTAATTTAAAAGAGATACATGCTCAGTTTCACAAAGCTCGATTAAACATTTAACGAATAGTTAGTTAATCATTGCTTAATACAAACAATCACAGGCTTCAAAATATTTGGTTGTCATGGCAAAATCCCGAATCGTAGTCGGTGATTGGTAGTCTGAAGCAATGACTAACTAACCGTCCGTTAAGGCTCAAGGAGTCAGAGACCAAAGGACTCCAGGGGCAAGCTGAGGAAGCGGAAACAATAGCATGAGCTTTCGATGAAGCTTTCTCCAAGACCGTCATGTGCGGTTAATAGCCGCATCCTGCACGAGGTGACCCTGCTTATAACTAAACATGACGGATCTAGGCGTGGAGGTCGAAAAAAACTCCCCCAATCCACTGTTTCACGTGACCCGTGCCTAGGGATGGATGGCACCAGGGTGATGGTGTAGCGAACGAAACCTCTGGAGTACCAGGCAACACACCAGAGTAACCCGCCTTGCACCACATAGGGGGTTCTGATGGTGTGGACAGTATTTCCCCCATTCTCGTGGGAACAACATGAAGAAAAGAGAAAATTTAAATAAAACCAAAACCAATGAGGCTCGAGGAGTGGCTCCGGATACAGACTTGTGCCTTGAGTCTATTCCGAAAACGGTAACGAGCGAGGGGGCGGCAGCGTCCGCGGACTCTGGAGGTCTCACGACCGACGTAGATATGGGGGATCGGGGGGTAGCTTCGGCCACAGACTTGTCCCCGACACCCAAGCTGGAGGCTGGGTCCCACCGGAAGGCGGCGAGGTCCGCGGACTCTGGGTGCCCTTCCACCAGTGAGGACCCTACAGCAGGGGTAGAGGGACTGTCCCGGCAGTCCAAGTGTCTTTCCGGGGCACAAAGAAAGAAGCTTCGGAGGGCGCAGAAAATGGCGACTGGGGCGTGGACGGTCGAGAAACCTGTAAAGCCGCAAGAGGGGAGTGCGAGTTAGAAGAGGCCGCGCTCGGACTCTAGCACGCCTACTACAGACAGACGTCCCAAAAGGGCCAGGGCATCTGTAAAGGCGCAAGAGGGGTGTGCGAGTCAGAAGAGGCCGCGTTCGGGCTCTAGCACGACTACTATAGACAGGCGACCCAAAAGGGCCAGGGCCGGAACACCGGCACAGACTGGCTCGTATAGTGAGGCTGCGGAGGGCCTCGGAATGGCGGTGATTGACTGACGCCATCCTGAGGTCATGCTAGACCAGGGGAAGGCGGACCTGATCCAGGCTGCGGTGGTAGCTGCGGTTGACCCTCTTCAGGAAGGGGAGAGCCCGCCTCAGTTCCACCGGGCTCGCCTGGCGGGAGGCATCCTCTGGATAACCTGTGCCGGCCCGCAGTCGCGAGACTGGCTGCAGAAAACGATCGGGGGCCTCGGTCAGATTTGGGAGGGGGCGGACTTGACAGCCGTTGAGCCCAAGGAACTCCCAAAGAGACGCAAGGTCCTCGTACGGATCCCCGACACCGTCCCGCAAGAGACGGTGATCAGTAGACTGAAGATCCAGAACCCCGAACTGGGGACACAACACTGGTTGGTTCTAGGCAGGAAGGCAGAGGAGAAAGTACAGACACGCTTTACAGTGGAATTCCCCAACCGTGAAGCATGGCGGGAGGAGACGCCTGGCATAGCACGGGACGCATGCGTCTGGTTCACGGACGGATCCGGCGGGGAGCGTGCGACGGGGGCAGGTGTTTATTCGGAAGGACCGAGGGTAAGTCATAGTATTTCCCTCAGAGCCCATGCAACGGTCTTTCAGGCCGAAATATATGCCATCCTGCACTGTGTGTAGGAGAACAAGAGGAGGGACTACACCAACAAGCGGATCCTCATAGCACGGGCAGCCAGGCAGCCCTTAAGACCCTAAGTAGCCCACGGGTAAATTCCTGGCTGGTGAGTGAGTGCCGAGACGAGCCAAGCGACCTGGCTGGGCAGAATGAGGTCACCCTCATCTGGATGCCGGGTCACTCGGCGGTCAAAAGCAATGAAGAAGCTGACAGTCTCGCGAAGATAAGGTCAGCAAAACCATTTATGGGACCAGAAACGGTTCTGGGCGTGGCAAAGAACACGGCCAGGGGAGCCATTGAGTCCTAGGTCAGAAAAGAACACAAGGTGTACTGGGCAGACTGTCCAGGGCTCAGACGTGGGAAGTCAGTAATTGATGAACCCAGTTCAAAGAGAACTGTGGGGCTGCTAAATCTTAGCAGAGGACAGCTCAGAAGCATAACAGGTCTCTTGACGGGACACATGGTCATCAAGAAACACCTGCATAAAATGGGGCTGTTCGAGGGGGGACCTCACATGCAGACTCTGTGGTGAGGGGAAGGAATAAGCCCAGCACATATTGTGCGAGTGCAAAGCTTTGGACCGCAAAAGGCAACTGATCTACGGTCAGTCTAGACCGGAGACAGAGCAATATAAAACTTCACCCTACCAATCACTGTGCAGTGAGCGAGGCACAGTGATTTTGGAATGGGTGGAGTAAAAAAGACTAAGGGCATGCACAATAAGCCAAAGGCTGCAGTGCTATCGGGGCGGCAAAGTCGTGGACGAGCCCTGAGGGGAAAAAAACGTCTGTTAAATGTTTAATCGAGCTTTGTGAAACTGGGCATGCAGGCTTTTAAAGTGAAAAATTGAATTTCGATTTTCCTTGATATCTAGGAAAGAAGTTGTTGTATTGCCTTGAAAATTGGTAAATATTAATTTTTTATAGTGATAAAAATAATTCCTTCCCAGTTCAGTTCAGATTTAACGCTGCTAGAAATGCCCTTTAAATGTTTAAAATACTTACACTTTTTTGTTAGAGTCGTTGGGAAACTTTTGATTACAACATAGTGTTCTCTTGTATTTTCTTAACAAAAAAAAAAAAGGTTAAATGTTGAATGCCATAAAATGAACCGTTTTTGACATACAGTATACTCTCGATTATCCAGGCTAATGGGGGGGGGGGGTTCGTCACCATGGATAATTGAAAGACACGAACATAATAAAATTGGTGTTTACGGTCTTGGGATTTTATTTTTAAGGGGTGACGAAACACCTCAAAAGAAGGTCATTAATGTTAAAATGCCTTAACAAAAGTTGTATAATAAGTGAGATATGCTGAAAATTTTGTTTTATTTTCTTATTTTTAAGGAATGATTAAACAATTAAATTAAGGAATTACACCTTTTTTATATTCTTATTTTTCCAATACATCCATCTTAGAATGGATGTTTGAAATTATCGCCGTATTGTTGAACGCAAAATCTGGCTCAACATATCCATGAGTCGGCAAAACTTACAAGGTCTAGATCTTGTCCACCAATTGTTGTCGCAGCTGCTTCAACACGCAGTTACAAAGATGATCTAAATCAATTATTTTATTTGTATATACCATGGTCTTCATAAGACCCCATAAATAAAAGTCTAGGGGGTTAAGGTCGGATGACCGAGGAGGCCATGGAACAGGACTACCTCGCCCAATCCATTTATTTTAGATACATTATCCAGATATTGGCGAGCTAAACGATTAAAATGCGGCAGTACGCCATCTTGAAGAAACCACATTTGTTGACATATATTCAAAGGTACTCTTTCTAGCAGTTTTGGCAACACGATTTTACAAAAAAGATATAATCATTTCCAGTGAATCCGGTTGCCAACACAAAAGGGTCAATAAGTTGTCCGTTGACCAATCCGGTCCAAGCGTTTATCGCGAATTTGTGATGGAAATGACTACAACGAACAGCATGTGGGTTTTCAACTACCCAGATATGAGTATTGTGTCTGTTGTTGATGCCGTTACACGTAAACGTTGCTTCACCAGTTTCCAACACAAAAGGAAGGAAAGTTTGGAACTTCAGCATGTTTTTGCAGAAATGCAAACGTAAAGGATGATCTGTCAGTTGCAATGTGTGTACTTTTTGTACATGAAAAGGATACAATTGATTTCCGCACAGTGTTCGCCAGACAATTTGATTTGAAACACCAACTTGGTGAAATATTACTCGAGTCTACTGGAAGAATCTTCTTCAACAAGATTTAATATTTCTTCTTCAGTATCAAAAATTCGTTGGTGTCGGCCAAGCCCACCATCCCGAACTTGGAGTGTTTGCAAAACAGCAGTTTCGCTTGCACGGAGTACTAGACCAGTGAATTTTTGTGAAATCGAAGTTAGTATGTTAGGAAATCGCTCAGCATACAATCGACTTTAATTAACAACATGTCAACGTATTCAGTATTAGTACGATATACCATTATTACGTTTCTTATTAAGATTTTTTGGGAAGAACTCATGTTTACTTTGTGTTCAACAACAGGACGATAACTTCGAACATCTATTGCAATGTGGTTGTATTGGAAAAATAAAAGTTTAAATAAAATGTGTATTTGTTTAATTTAACTTAATTGTTGAATCACTCCTTAACAATAAGAAGATAAAAATAAAAGAAAATTTTAAAAAGTCATATTTCATTTATTATACAACATCTGTTAAGGCATTTGAGCATTAATGGCCCTCTTTTAAGGTGTTTAACCACCCATTAAAAATAAAATCACAAGAGCGTAAACACCCTATATATATATATATATATATATATATATATATATATATATATATATATATATATATATATATATATATATATATATATGCACATACAGAATGTTGAACAGCTGTGTCTTCCCAAAAAATGTTAATCTTGTTCCTCTCTGCCATGCAATCTCAACTGAGATCGAGTGTGAAAAGACAGGGGCAATTGAAATATATGACCTTAAAATAAACACTCCCGAATATAGATCCTTCTCGTATTGCTATTGTAGTGGCACATTCGGAGATAAATAAGAATTTATTACATCTGTGACAGTTACATACATACTACTACACTACAGTTTCTAACGAATGTCACAGCTTTATTTTTCTTGAAATTTTTGCAACGTATTAATTATAATAGGCAGACCCGTACTTAGATGGTCGTTTGGTTTTATTATGGATATTTATTATATTTGTGCGAGAGGAAACGAAAAAAATTGAAAATTCGATCTATTCCTGATTTGGATTTTTGATCAATTTCTCAGCACGGATAATCTGCAAACAGATAATCCGCAAACCGAAGGCATTAGGTGAAACATTCGTTTCTAAAGGAATTGCAAAATTGTAGTCGAGCTGAAAGATGAGCTGGCAATGACATATCTATATCAAATGAACCAATAACAATAAATTGAGAAGATAAAACTACCTCAGAAAAATGCAAAATTTAATTATCAATCTTTAGAGCTTCATTAATTCAAGATACTGTCTAAAAGAAAGCTTTACGGGTAATCTTCAAGATTGATACGACAAGGACGCGCGGATATTTGCGCGTGTGCCGAAACGTCGCTCGGCTGTTTGAATTTCACACAGCGTTGCCACGTTGTATTCCGGAATCAATAGTCGGGGAAAATAATTAAAGATATCAGTTAATTGAAATTTTTATTTTTATTTATTAAATAATTAGTGAAATAACCCTTAAGATGTTTTGCAGATGGGATTCTCTAGCATTGTCTTCAAAAACATAAGTATCATCGATCTGACCTACATGACAATTGTAATTTTATGGCTAGGGCATTTCCCAGAAGAATCGCCATTCGTGCACTGGGCGCTCATAAGATTAAGAAAGAAAACACAATGCAGTCCAAGAGTAGAATTTCAAATGATACCTGTGTCATCTGTAACAATATTGGCGAATGGTCAGACACACGGAAATAGGTCGCCATAAAAGCAACAAACGAACGCACAAGTGGATTTACTTTTAAAGACAAGAAAATTATTTACATTTATTTGCCTTTTAGTATTATTAATTTACCACATATATCAAGCGTAAATATTATGCTATGAGGCACTTGTTAAGAGCCGTACATTGTTTTCCATAACTGTCTTGCACCTTGGATGGTGCAGTGGTGAACTAAGTGAAGATTGGAACCTGTGATGAGCATTGATAAGTACACTTGAAGAGCCCAGGACCAGTGGCAAGAACTTGTGCTTCTAGGCGTAAGGATGCCGGTCTAATACCAGGAAATGTTTAATACTGCCCCTTTCGGAGGGGCCGTGTAGCGGTCGGGCCTGTGTACCATGCGATATTGGCCACGTGCAAGATCCCAACCCTCCTTCCAGAAAGCAAGAGATTCGCCAAAATTTCCACCATAGTGAGGTTAATAAAATTTCCAGCATAGTGAGGTTAAACTGCTCTCCCGTGATTGGCCATAGCTGCGGAAATAGACCGACATCAAAAACACAAAATACAAATACAATCCAATAATACATTACTGTCACATAATGTTTTTCACAATTCACAAAAGTAATTTCTGAAGTAACAATTTAAAAAAAATGGTATATCTAGTATTGTATCGCATTTCGTTTCTGTAAGTCAGTCTATTTTCGCAACTATGGAAAAGCAGCGACGACAGGGAGCACTGCCTTCACAACCTCACCATTTTGCTGAACCCCTTTTCTTATGTAAGAAACATAGTGATATTTAACGCGCCTAACATCGCATAGTAAACGGGAGCGACAGCTTTACGTTCCCTCTGAACTGCAGAACGCAAGAGGTTTATATAGCTGGCACCATTTTACATGACGCTGTTTCTTTCAGGATATTAATTCGCTAACCTGAACTATACTGCATTCTAATCATAGCTCTGGAGATACGATGGTACAGTACACTAGTTCTAAATTCCACACCACGTGACCTTGCTCTACTATTAAGAGCAGCAGCTATGGTGGCGCACCGGTAATAGTTTGCCTGTGAAGCCAAGGGTTGCAACTTCAAATCCCAGTAAAGCGAATATGTGGCATTGTCTTTGAGCAAGTTTAATGTTGTTTGGTAGCGGGAGTAATGACGCCGGTCCCGTGTAGTATGCGATCTTTGAGACATAAAATATCCGTATGCTCCTTATAGGATTAGGTCAAATGTACGAAATAGTACGCTGGAACTGTTGGCGATAGTCGTGGAAACAGGTCGACGTAAAAATAAAAATACAAAGCAATAGAAACATCCTAGATTAAGGGATTATATTTCAAAGTACACACAACCTATTATATTATATATTCATGAAGGGTTAGCAAGCTTAATGTTATTTGGTGGCGGGCATAATGACGCCGATCCCGTGTACTATGTGATGTTTGACACGTTAAATATCCGTAAACTCCTTATAGAATGGAAGGGATTAGGCAAAATGTACAAATGTAGGAAAACATTAAAATAAAAATACAAAGACATCAATAGAAACATCATAAAATAAGGGTCATGTTTCAAAGTACACAAATCCTACTATATTATTAACTCATGAAGTGTTGTGCTTCAAAGTACAATAGTATTTTACTTAATGAATAAAAATTATTTTATGTGATTCAATATAATTCTCGATTCTGTATAGGACGTGGCAACGCTGTGTGACATTTGAACAGCCGAACGGAACTTAAGGTCACGCCCAAATATGCGCAGAGTCTTGTCGTATCAATCTTGAAGATTACTGCTTTACCAAATCAGAAATAGAACACTTAATAATTTAACACAGGATATTGAAAATTTTCTAATAGTATTTGGTATTATAAAAACTGTTTACCTGTATGAGTTCGTTTGTGAGTAGTTAAATGTTCAGCTCTGACAAATTTCTTTTCACACTGATCACACTGAAAACGCCTTATGCCAGTATGTTTCAACATATGTTGTGTGAGATTCCTTTGACTGCTCAATATTTTACTACAGACATTACACTGACGTTTTGTTGGCTTCTTACCCTTTTTCTTCTTGATCTCATCTTCAAACAAGTGATCATCATTGAAAATGCCATTGTCTCCATCACTGAAACTATCATCCCTGTTATCTATTCCATCATCTTGATCTAATGTTGGAGTTTCCGTTTCCACATTGCCATCTACTTCACCTTCTTGACCCAAAGTTGTGGTTTCTTTTTTCATGTTAATGTCTCCATTGTCATTTTTAATATCCACACCCTCGTTTTGTTCATCTTTGAGTTTTTCATTTGCTTCTTTTTTTTTACGACCAGGTTTTTTCCTGGTCTTTTTGAAATCATCAACTTTAGGGCTGCTCTCAGGCTTGATATTTTCATTTCTACTGGTCTTTCTCTTTCTGAAATTTTTTATCTCGTTTTCATTGTTAATACTACTAGATCTTATTCTTAATGTATGCTTAACATCAAAGAGTTCTTGTGTTTTCAATTTATTACCAGATTTCTTATCCTCTTTAATATCACTTATTTCTTTACTGGAAGCAGATGATCCAGTAAATGCTTTGCTTTCCACATCAGGTATACTTTCATATTTAATTTGAAGTTCTTCATTTTCTCTATGTAAATTTGGAGGAAAGGATTTTTTATCTAAAGACAAGTAATCACAATAATTTTTTGCATCAATCTTAGGACTCTGATTTCCACTTAAAAGTTCAGTAAAATTCTTCAAGCTAGAGAGAGTGCGTTTTTTAAATTCATAATATAAACATAATTCTTTAAAGCATTCAACACAAATTCCTGGTGGAAATCCATCGCTTACATTTACCTAAAATAAGGTACTAAATTACAAATTTTCATAAACAGATTAACTTATTACTTTATAACACTACCAAGAACAACTACTGGTTAGAAAGAACAATAATATTAATTATAAAACGTTTCCCATACCGAAACAGATGTACAAAATTCCAAAAGACTTCCAATTTGTAAAGCATATTCACTATGCAATTCAAATAAAGATCTTAACTCAGACTTTCTGGCACACACTCTGCAAATACTTTGGAAATCTGAAACTAGCATTATAGTAATCAAGAAATGTAGGCAGTTATACCGGGATCAATGCTATGTTATATAAATGTTTGTATTTTTCATACAAGGCTGTAACATTTTCAAAAAATTCGCATCCAAAGTTTACAGTTTAATATGTAACAATATATGCCATCGATGACATTAATTCACAATTATTGTATTGGCAGAACTTTACATATTTAATTTCACATAATTTTTTGGTATTGTATTATTGTTTTTGTTTGTATTTGTATTATGATTCTTAATTATTATTATGATTATTACTTTTACTGTTATTATTATTATTATTACTGAACTATATATCAATGTTATGCAAACAAACGTCAAACAAACTAAACTGCCAACTGTCCACATTGCCTGATGGTTCTTATCCCTGATATTTGCCACTCCCACGCAGTTCATCATGTTCTTAGAGTTTAAAGGTTTATGATTGGCTAATTTCGTCGGCATGCAAGCAAATACGAAGGATGGGGATGCAGACATTTGAGTGGATAGATGATTGTCATTGGCCGAATTAACCAGACGCCAGCAACTGTTGTTAGCAGCTGTCAACAGTTGAATTGTTGTGTCAATTAGAGCAAAACCGGACTGGGTTGCTGATTATGGTGAGAATACATTCACCCTCACATACATTGTCCCTGTATTAGGAAATAAATGGGCCAGGGCTGCTGACAATTTACAAAATTGTTAGTTGGTTGTACATAGTCTCTATTTATAACATTTTGAGTTAACTGGAGCTGTCGTGACAACATACTACTTGGTTCCGCACCGAGATGGCGACCCCGTCGTACATATCACAATATTCTTGATGCGTTAACATTTGTCAACATTAAGCATCATCATCAAAAAATAATGGACGGATTTTGATGAAATTTGGTAGGTGCCTTCCTTTTGTAAGTGGCTTGGATAGGTTCATTAGCCAGGGGAATCGGACCAGTTTTTCCTGGAGAATTTTGGTTTTTTTTTTCAGAAAATTTTTATATCTCCGAAAATAACAAAGCTATGGCAACCAAATTTGGCACTTAGGTTTGCTCTATTAAACTTGCACTACATGCCACCAAAATTCTGATCTCTAGGTTGAAAGAATATATATATATATATATATATATATATATATATATATATATATATATATATATATATATATATATATATATATATATATATATATATGTTTAAAAAATATTTTGGGTACCACTGATGACCAGAGAAATGCACAAAACCAAAATATTTGGTGTGGATAACAAGATCTATTGTATAATCCAGACAAAGATTAAGTTTTCTTGACGCAAAAATGTCAAGAAATAACAGAAAAATAACTTTGAAAATGTTGTAGTTTTTTTCTTCAAATGTCTGAGTCGCGATTTGAAAAGTCAAAATTTCCAATTTTTAGACGGAAAACCTGAAAAAAAATACAGTCTATGTAAAGCAAATTTTATAATAAATGTGTTTTACAAAGCCTTAAGTTACAGCTTCAACCATCAATATCCTTCGTTTCACTAAATATTTGCAGAAAATTCATTTCAAATAGACTCATTCTCTGATGATTTAGCAGTAGTTTTTAGTAAATGCAGAGTGGTTCACTATGATCCCTAAAATAAATAATTTCAAACAGGCAACAGCAATACCACTTCAAGTAGGGGAAACTGGGGAGGCTTGATACTATGGGAGGTTTGATACGCGTCTTAAATTTCCCGCCACAGTGGTCTAATAATCCTACAGCTGGTAGTGAAGCGGCAAGACGCTAAACTAGTCTCACTATTCATTCAAACGTGACAGAATATACGTGGTACTTCTAAATAAGCCCTAAAGTAATTCTCGGAACTAAAGTGTGTAAAATTTAAATCACGATTCATAAGGTGTCTACGAAAATCAAGGTAAGTTGTATCAAATATCACCCCAGTAGCATGATTTATATTGTTTCGGCGATGTATTCAGCCACATGCAGTGCTCTAATAATGTTTGGTTATACCGAACACGTGATAATTGTTTTGTCATGTGATTTTGGGTGGCTTGATACATGACTGTTGGGGAGGCTTGATACATGTCTCATCCCTCCCGCACATTGCAAGATTGGATTTTTTTTAAATTATATAGTCATTCAAATCAAGTTTATTATTTCAAAATGAAATTCTGATGCCACGTTTTCGATTATTATAGATGCCTTTCAAATGGATTACAAAAGGACGCCCTGTTAATGCGCCGGATGTGATGGAGAGAGCTGTGAGAGAGGTATGCGAAGAGAAAACATCCATAAGATCATCAGCAAATAAATACAAGATTGATAAAATGACACTCTTAAGGTATGTGAGGAAATATAAACAAAATCAGGGAAGTGGCATAAAAACTGATTTCAAGCCAAATTTTAATACAAATCTTCACCAATGATGAAGAAAATTCACTGGTGGATTATCTCCTCAACTGTGCCAATTTACATTATGAGCTGACGCCCATAATGACAAGAAAATTTGTTTACATTTTTGCGAGAGAAAATGAAAAGAAAATTTCTAAAACCTGGGATGAGAAACAAGTAGCTTCATACGATTGGTTAAGGGGTTTTTTGTCACGACACAGGAATATTTCTCTCCGTACGCCAGAAGCTACAAGCTTTGGGAGAGCAACTGCCTTCAACAAACACACTGTTTCTGAATTCTTTGAAAATCTAAGAAATGTTATGGAACGATATAATTTTGAGCCTCATTTAATTTTCAACGTGGACGAAACAGAAGTAACAACTGCTCACAAGCCCCATAAAATTCTAGCCCAAAAGGGTCAGTAGCAAATATCCAAAGCCACATCTGCGGAACGAGGAGTTTTAGTCACTGTTTGTTGTACTGTCAATGCAATAGGAAATACAATTCCTCCATTCATGGTTTTTCCCCGTATAAGGCAACAGGACTATATGGTAAAAGATGCACCACTTGGAACTGAAGCAGTTACACACCAGTCTGGCTGGATGACACATGAAAATTTTGTGAAGTATCTGCTCCACTTCATAAAATATTCTAAATGTAATGTTGATAATAAATGTTTATTAATTTTGGATAACCATGAGAGTCACATCTCACCAGCTGGGCTTGATATCTGCAAGAAAAATGGAGTTGTTATGCTGACGTTGCCACCGCATACCAGTCACAAGCTCCAGCCATTAGATGTGAGTGTATATGGGCCCTTTAAACGATACTACAATGAGGCAGCGGATGCATGGATGATCAATAACCCTGGACAGACTATTACAATCAAAGAAATTCCTCAACTTGTATCAACCGCCTATTTACGAGCCTTTACACCAAGCAATATTACAAAATGGTTTATGCAGACCGGAATATGCCTCTTTAACCCAAATAATTTCAATGATAGTGACTTTGGTGGTTCTGAAATTACAAACAGACCAGATCCTGGAAACGGCTTTTCTACGGTTACTAATGATCTTGCAGTGGCAACTACTTCAGAAGAAGCAACTACTTCAGAAGAAGCAACTACCAATGGCGTTGTGACACCAAGAACAACAGCAAGTGCGTTCAAAAGTCCTCAAGACTTACGTCCATATCCAAGGGCACCTCCACGAAAAACCAAGCGTAGAAGAAGACTAGGAAAAACTAGAATTCTTACTGATACCCCTGAAAAAGAAGCAATTGAGGAAGAACACAGATTACGAGTTTTTAAGAAACAAGGAACTAATAGAATTAAAAACAAAGGTTTTTGAAAATGAAGCTTGCAAGTCTAGTGCGGATGAATTACGAATAACAGGAGAAAAGGGAAAGCAAAGTTGTGAAAGAAGACAAGCAGCAGACAAAGAAAATTCTGAGAATGTGGATATTGAAACAAGTGAGAATGAAGGGGAACGAGATTTCTTAGATTTTGTTCAGAGTGATGAAAACAGCATATCAGATATCACTGATATTGAAAATCAAATGGAGAATGAATTTCATGAAGAAAACTTCATAAATCAGCAAATATTAGTAGACGACTTGATTTGGTGCGTTTTTCAACAAAAAAAAACCTTACGTCATTATGTAGCACAAGTGCTAGGCATTGATTCCGATGAATATCACTTGAAACGCATGCGTATCAAGCCAGGATACAAGTTCGTCTTTCCCAATGTAGACGACTTTTGCAATGTTCCCCGGGAAGATTTAATTAAACTACCAAATCCGCATTACGGAGGAGGCACTGCAAGGGTGAATCGGACAATAAGCTTTCCGGTGGATTTGTCAAAATTTGATAATCTTTTTTGAAAGTGTACTTATATTTTACTTAATAATAAATTTTCTGAATGCTTATATGCCTATTTTTTTCATTTTTGTGATCTCTTTCAAATATGTATCAATCCTCCCTATGTTGTGTATCAAGCCTCCCATATGCAGGGAGGTCTGATACACATTTCATGAAGACAAATAAGACTCCACAGAGTAAATATTCGTGACAGTAGATCAATACTATATGCTGTATTGCTGAGATGTATTATTAATCTGAGTTGACACACCTAAAAATAACCGATTCATACAAAAACATGGAAAATAAATATAAAAACTCGAAAAGTGTCTCAAGCCTCCCCAGTTTCCCCTACATTGGCCCGATTACTGAAATTAAGCAACTACAGGCGCAGTCAGTTATTGGATGGGTGACCGGCTGAGAACAACATAACTTTTATTAAATAATACAGAACTTTTAATATACATATACAAATACCTATTTCGCAAAAACACTATTTATTAGGTATGTGCCTCTAAATAAGGATTTCAGTTTAATCAAATTCAAATGCCTTGCGGTATTGGGACATTTTAACACGTTAAGCTAAGGCTTTATACTCTACGTAATACATAACATTAACGAAAGACAAAAGAAAAAATCGGGACGCAGCTAGTGCGTTATTGTAGCGAATTTTTAGGAAAATCAGCTCAGTTAAAATAGATTAAACAATGCTTTGTTTTAATTAGATAGTCGAAGTGCCCCGGTCCGTACCAGTTCTGAGCTGATCGTTAATGGATTGAATTTCGACCACAAAATTATAATGCATGTTTGTAAGAAAAGAAATTCTGGACGCAGCAAGTACGTTATGATAGCGAATTTTTATTAAATGATTCAAATTTGAATAGCTCAATTTGCTATTAACCTATAAGGTTCGTTGGCCGGGAAACGACTTTTTTTCGGAACATTTTAAGTTAATTTTTGAAAAATGTTTACACTTTCAAACAATCAAGTTATTTTGATGAAATATGGTACATTGTAATACATAGGTAATACTGGTAACCAAATTTGATCCATGCTTTCTTTAAAAAAACACATATTTAATATTTAAAACGTTTTTACGAAAATTCACTATCATAACGCACTTGATGCGTCCAGACTTTTTAAATTTCTTCACGCACGGTAATGGGCAGCTATAAAAATCTGTTCCAGGCCAAAAATATTTAATTAAAAGTAGCTTTCAAATAGTGGCGCTAAAATGGTGTTTTAAAAGATGTAAACTATAACCTCAAAAAACATTAAAAGTTTCAATGGTTCAAACTGTGCTAAAATAAAGTAAGAAAAAACAACAAACTTTCATCTTATGCATTGAAAATTGGTCATTAAATATATAATAAAAAGTCATGGTGGGTATCAACTTGAGATTACGCCATCCCTATAGATTTATAGACATTTTAATTTCTGTTTATTGCAGAGAAGAAGTTGGGCTCCTAGTCAACTTGGTAAGGATGCATCAAAAAACGATAGAAACGCATTTATATCACCAGTTCCCCCCAAACGTCTGCGGGAACGTTCAAATGATTCGAATGCTTCTAAACGAAAACCATTGGCAGATTGCAATACAGATATTGTTTTCGCATCAGATCATGTATGTGTTAATTTGTTAATTTTTATTTACAGATACTGGAAAAGTATTTTATACTATTTTATCAAATGTTTTTACCAAATTGACAACTACATAGACCATTTTTTCTCCCAAAAAAATATCTATTACTTAAGTTAGATATATCAACACTAGCATAAAATAAGAACATCATATCTCGATTTTTGCCAAAAATGATTTATGACAATATTATATACATGTTTGATCCTTTAGTTACAACCACAATGGGTCCAATTTTTTGAAAAAAGAACTACTTTTTGAAAGAAAAGTTTTATCATACCTTATTTAAGTTCTAAGTGGCCCAAATATCATCGTAATGACAACTACAACTTTACTGAATAATACTTGCAGTAAATGATTTCATCGCATACCTATATAGAGATACATGAAAGTTACAACCAATTAAAACATAACTTATTATCATAGTATATATATATATATATATATATATATATATATATATATATATATATATATATATATATATATATATATATATATATATATATATATATATATATATATATATATATATATATATATATATATATATATATATATATATATATATATATATATATATATATATATATATATATATATATATATATATATATATATATATATATATATATATATATATATATATATATATATATATATATATATATATATATATATATATATATATATATATATATATATATATATATATACTATTATAATATTTTCTTTGGTAATCTTTGAATATAGGGTGTCACACGGCACATTCTAAACGGTGCAGACCAGAAAATGATCAGAAACCTAAATAGCACATACAGTGTTGTCGGGTTGCAGTTTTTTCATTGGATAAGATCTAATCAATATTAGGTATATACTTTTTAATATATTTTTGCCTATATCAAATGTGCAGTACATTGTAAAGAGAATACATATAAAAATAGGTACTACAGCGGCTAAAAATAATGCCACAAAACATAATATTGTTACCTTTAAGTGTAGATTTGGTAAATTTGCAGACAACCTCTCGAACGCGTTTTAGTGAATTTTCTTAGAAAAAATGCACTAATGGAGAGATTCCGACTTTTGAATTTTATAAAATAATTTTCAAATGAGCGCGAACTAGGACCCCTAGAACCTATATCCGGGGTCAGTTAAATTTTTTATATGTTTATATATATATATATATATATATATATATATATATATATATATATATATATATATATATATATATATATATATATATATATATATATATATATATATATATATATATATATATATATATATATATATATTCAGAAACATGCTTAGACCACCACCCCTTCCCACTGGATGCACAAACTACAAAAAAAATTCGTTAATTTGCACGCAGATGACCTCCCGAATAGTTTGAAATAAAACAATGCTGCTAGATAAAGTTTGGTATCTCACATGCACGCTGACAGTATTCTTACCTTTTGTTCTCTTGCCCTTGCCGAGTTATTTACATATAAAGTTCAATTACGCATATACATATGTTTTAAACAATTTATCAACTGCTATAGATAAAGTTTGGTAGCTTACATGCACGCTGACAGTATTCTTACCTTTTGTTCTCTTGCGTTTACCGAGTTATTTACATATAAAGTTTTTTACACATTACATACTTTTTTAAACAATTTCTCAGCTGCTGATAGATAAAGTTTGGTATCTCACATACACGCTGACACTATTCTAAGCTCTTGTTCTCTTGCCTTTGCCGTATTATTTACATTTAAAGTTTTTTACACATTACATATTTTCTAAACAATTTCTCAGCGGCTGATAGATAAAGTTTGGTATTTCACGTGCACGCTGACACTATTCTAACCTTTTGTTCTCTTGCCTTTGCCGAGTTATTTACATTTATTTAAAGTTTTTTACTCATTACATATTTTCTAAACAATTTCTCAGCTGCTTATAGATAAAGTTTGGTATCTCACATGCACACTGGCACTATTCTTACCTTTTGTTCTCTTGCCTTTGCCGAGTTATTTGCATTAAAAGTTTTTTATACATTGCATACTTAAAAAAAAATCTTAGTACGTTTCTGTTCCGTGACACCTTTTCCCCTCCTAAACATTACATTTGTCATAAAGTTCACATTGGCTTTGGGAATCCCTGGAATATTCTGGACACATGGACTATTGGCTTCTACTGCCAAGTTATCACGTCGCTTTTAGTAGACTGCTAGTACGTGTACCCGTTTAGAAGGTTACTTATATATTCATGTGTTCACCCATGTTATTTCTGAAATTGTGCGTTGTTTGCCTTGTTCTCTTAATGACCATCAGTGTTGTAGTGCTTTAAGCGTCCATGTGTCGCTGGTTCCTGGTCTGTGACAATGTTATTTGTTTTCTACATTGTTTTAGCAATGAAGGGGCTGCTTCGCTGAGGGGATTTTCCTTCCCCTCTCGTATGCATACAACCCACCCTCGTTGCATAAACCACAAGTCTAATTTCCTTAGAGCAGCCCTCAAAAAAGTAACGACTTGGGGCGAATAGGCGTGTTGTGCGGGGGAGGCAGATCTCTCTGAGGCCTGGGGTTGAACACACTGAGACTTTAGAGACAATCTTCAGCAAGATTCGGTGGTAGGCAGCCGAAACGTCGAGTTTTAATACATTCTGGACGCGGTTCAACCCGAGAACCAAGTATATCTCACATTAAAGACCGCGGAAGTCTTTCCGAATATATATGTATATATATATATATATATATATATATATATATATATATATATATATATATATATATATATATATATATATATATATACACATATAAAAATTGAAACTGACCCCGTATATATGGATTCTAAGCGTCCTAGTTCGCGCTTATTTGAATTTTCTTTTATAAAATTCAAAAGTCGGGATCTGTCCAAGTTAATTTTTTCTAAGAAAATGCACTAAAAAGCGTTCGGGTGGTTGTCTGCAAATTTAGCAAATATACACTTAAATGTAACAATATTATGTTTTGTGACATTATTTGTAGCTGTTGTAGGACCTATTTTTAGATGTATTTGATACAGGCAAAAATATATTAAAAAGTATATAATATTGATCAGATTATTTAAATTATTAAATGAAAGAACCACAACCCGACAACACAGTATTTACGTTACGTTTCTGTTCATTTTCTGCCTTGCGCCGTTTAGAATGCGCTGTGTGACACCCTATATTCAAAGATGATCTTTTCTTTAATTGCATATATAGTACTATAGTGGAGAATAAAGTTATCATTATATATATATATATATATATATATATATATATATATATATATATATATATATATATATATATATATATATATATATATATATATGTATATATGTTCAGAAAGATTTCCGCGGTCTTTAATGTGAGACATGCTTGGTTCTCGGGTTAAACCGCGTCCAGAATTTATGGAAACTCGACGTTTCGGCTCCTGTTTTGGAGCCATTTTCAAGAGGTAAAGGAAATATGTGAGGACACTCTAAGGCCTCAATCTGCCTACTCCTTAGAGTGATGGACAAAGGTGGGTAAAGGAAAAATATAAGGACACTCTAAGGCCTCAATCTGCCTACTCCTCAGAGTGGTGGACAAAGGTGGGTAAAGGAAATATGTAAGGACACTCTAAGGCCTCAATCTGCCTACTCCTTAGAGTGATGGACAAAGGTGGGTAAAAGAAATATGTAAGGACACTCTAAGGCCTCAATCTGCCTACTCCTTAGAGTGGTGGACAAAGGTAGGTAAAGGAAATATGTAAGGACACTCTAAGGCCTCAATCTGCCTACTCCTTAGAGCGGTGGATAAAGGTAGGTTGGATTGTTGTAGCTCGCTTACGGGGCCTCAATCTGCCTACTCCCCAAATCTCGCCGGAGATCGTCTGTGAGGTCTCAGTGTGTTCAACCCTAGGCCTCAGAGAGATCTGGCAGTTCGTTGCAAGTCTTGTCTTATATATGTCGTTCCGTCTACCTGTTGCGTCATCAGTGAAAGTAGTGGGGTCACCGTCAATTAAGTGGGGGGCTTTGGTCACGGTATCTAGAGGGGGATTAAGAGGGTCACTGGCATTTGTTGAGTCAGATAACGATGCAATAAAATTGTCTGTGGAATTTATTTCCTTTTTGTGTGTTTGTAAAGAAGATATAATAGATTTCCAATTAGTCGGAAGGCGAAGACCATCATCTCTCTTATTTAAACAATCGGGACGTTTTTCAATCTCGATTGCTTCGCGGATAATTCTCGTTTTGAAATTGTAAACCGGTGCTATTGTTTTGGCATTATCGAAGTCTATTTTGTGCCCTGTATGAATTTGATGCATGGCCATATTCATACAGGGCACAAAATAGACTTCGATTATTGCCAAAACAATAGCACCGGTTTACAATTTCAAAACGAGAATTATCCGCGAAGCAATCGAGATTGAAAAACGTCCCGATTGTTTAAATAAGAGAGATGATGGTCTTCGCCTTCCGACTACTTGGAAACCTATTATATGATGCATGGCCATATTCATACAGGGCACAAAATAGACTTCGATTATTGCCAAAACAATAGCACCGGTTTACAATTTCAAAACGAGAATTATCCGCGAAGCAATCGAGATTGAAAAACGTCCCGATTGTTTAAATAAGAGAGATGATGGTCTTCGCCTTCCGACTACTTGGAAACCTATTATATCTTCTTTACAAACACACAAAAAGGAAATAAATTCCACAGACAATTTTATTGCATCATTATCTGAATCAACAAATGCCGGTGACCCTCTTAATCCCCCTCTAGATACCGTGACCAAAGCCCCCCACTTAATTGACGGTGACCCCACTACTTTCACTGATGACGCAACAGGTAGACGGAACGACATATATAAGACAAGACTTGCAACGAACTGCCAGATCTCTCTGAGGCCTAGGGTTGAACACACTGAGACCTCACAGACGATCTCCGGCGAGATTTGGGGAGTAGGCAGATTGAGGCCCCGTAATCGAGCTACAACAACCCAACCTACCTTTATCCACCGCTCTAAGGAGTAGGCAGATTGAGGCCTTAGAGTGTCCTTACATATTTCCTTTACCTACCTTTGTCCACCACTCTAAGGAGTAGGCAGATTGAGGCCTTAGAGTGTCCTTACATATTTCCTTTACCCACCTTTGTCCACCACTCTGAGGAGTAGGCAGATTGAGGCCTTAGAGTGTCCTTACATTTTTCCTTTACCCACCTTTGTCCATCACTCTAAGGAGTAGGCAGATTGAGGCCTTAGAGTGTCCTCACATATTTCCTTTACCTCTTGAAAATGGCTCCAAAACAGGAGCCGAAACGTCGAGTTTCCATAAATTCTGGACGCGGTTTAACCCGAGAACCAAGCATGTCTTATATATATATATATATATATATATATATATATATATATATATATATATATATATATATATATATATATATATATATATATATATATATATATACAATATTACTGTTCTTCCCTTCTCTAGTTGTTATTTTATTGGGATTTAACAAATGATGTCATTACCAATACACTACTGCATTTTAAGCTAGTTGAAGCAAGTTACGATGAACCAAGACATCAGATCTGATGATATTAGTTATTGTTTATAAGAAGTAGTGACAATGTGGCTTTACTACTGTGTTGTATTTTAATTTAATTAATTAATGATAAGTTGCCATTGAAGTTTGGCATGAGTTCAAGACGACAATATTTAGTGAGACTTGTAAGAGGTAGGTATGCCAACAATTAGTTATTTATTATTGAGGCAACAAATATGCTAACTGGATTTAAGAATACCTTTGGTGTTAGAGTTGATAGGAATGAATATTTAATATGATGTTGATAATTATTATATAAACTTAACACAATTACCAAACTCTTTAATCTCCATAGAAATTGATGTTAGCCTTGGATATTTCGAAGTACATCCTAGTGTCTTCTGTACAAATAATAAATATTATATACACATTATGAGGAAATTATTGAATACTTATGTTAATCTGTGTAATACAGAAAACAGAGACTGCTGTATTTTACCAGTTCTAAGTATTAATGTATCTGAGGTAATACATTTTCATTTAATTTGAGTCGACAAGCAACCTGATTTTTTACAATTTGTATAATAGTAGACACACATAAGATTCTTATTACCTACTTATTCAAATAGCTATAAACTTATTTTAGTTTAAAATTGAATAATCGGAAAATGATGTCAAAAGAAGTAACTAAAGCAACAATGCAATGTTGGGAAGAGGATGGAGAAAATATATCACCAGGTAGAAAAAAATACAGAAAATCACAAAGTTAAAAGTGCAAGAAGTTAAGAAAATAAAATGGTATTAAGGATAAGAATATGTATCATATTCTACAAAAAAGAACGTTAAAGCTACAGGAATAAAAGAAAGTTGTGAAAAAAGAAATGACGGATTAAGTGTTACATCAGTTTTTCAGATGGTCCTAAAGAAAAGATTTTCCAGAAATTTTGGGAATTAGATGATTATAATAAACACATGCATTTTCTACTAAATGTGTAGAAAAGAAAAAATATACTATAAGGCAAAATAATTCACAATTTCAATTTGCGATTAGCTGTTATTTTACAGTCGAAGAATCAGTTACCATACGTTGCAATATGCAAGTACTTTGGATATAATTGACATCTGGGTATCAACCCTCATGATCAAGCTTCATAGAAATAAAGTTGGAATAGATAGATATAGAGGCAAATTTTGTAGCAAAGATCAAGTCGAAAAAGTTGGAAATTTTAGAGAGAACAATATAATCTTTTCTCACCACTGAGTTGCACTATATTTGCAGAGACCCAAAACGTCATGAACTAGCTGATACACAGTCCTTATCCTAATTTAGAGGTTGTACAGGGTTATTCATTATAAATTACCCACCCCTTATCATCATTATTATTGCCTGTAGAAAAAGAAGTAAAAAAAAGTGTGATTATGACTGAATTTGGTTAAAATGCTATCAAAAATACAGCGTCGTGCAATTTTCAGGGGATACAAACTCCACGTAGTATCTACTCATTCGAAATCATTTGAATAAGGTATTCCCAATATGGATAGGGACTAATGGAACTATTAAATGGCCACCTCACAGTCCGGAATTGACTCCTATGGTCTCATTCCTTTGGGGAATTCTAAAAGGTATTGTCAATAATAATAATAATAATAGTATTATTAATTATGCATTGACAATAATGGTGGACACATCGAATCACTTTTATGAGTTATCATAAAAAAACATATACAGGTGTCCGGATAAGGGTGTGGAGCGGCTGTATCTCGATAATGTTACACACTACAGGTTTGGGAAAAAATCGTTATAAGTAAATCAAGCGCAGGGAAATGAACACAACTTCAATGCGAAAATAGCTTAAATATGGCGATAGTCTCTGAAAGTGTTCACGAATATGTCTTAACTATCCCTATCGAGTAAGTATAGTACCGTCAATGTCTGTGTACATTCAGAAACATTGAGTTAAAGTAAAGCAAAATTATGACTACAATGAATTACATACATACATACACACATATATATATATATATATATATATATATATATATATATATATATATATATATATATATATATATATATATATATATATATATATAAGTCTGTAGCTAGTGGAACTTGCCTTCCAAAGCTTTTGCCTAAGGCACTCACACACACAGAAACACACACTACAAAGAATGAATACAAGTAGTATGTAACACTATACACATTAGTTTAGAGCACCAATAAATACCTTCACGTTGGTTTTTGTTTTATAACATCCACTAGTGCCTACTGTAATCTTGTTAGTGGAAGCATCTTAATAACATTAGTTAGAAAACTGAGAAATTTGATTCCCAAGTAATCAAACATCTGCTTTGTTTTCTCATTTTTGTGCAACTGTATTAGTGAATTTTCTTAAAAAAAATTCACTAATGAGGAGATCTCGACTTTCGAATTTTGAAAAAATTTCTTCAAATGAGCGCTATTTAGGACCCCCGGAACCCAAATCCGAGGTCAATTTCAGACTTTATATGTTTATATATATATATATATATATATATATATATATATATATATATATATATATATATATATATATATATATATATTATATATTTATGTGTCACACCTATAACTTAAAAAATAATGGACCGATTTTGATAAAACTTGGTGAGTACCTTCCTTTCGCAAATGGCTTGGATAAGTTCGTTAGCCAGGAAAATCCGCCGAGGTTTTCCCGGAAAATTTTGTGTTTTATTTCGAAAAAAATCGATTTTTTTTATATTTTCAAAATTAACAAAGTAAGGGCAACCAAATTTCATACGCGGGTTTATATCACTATTGACAAGTTACATACCAAAATTTAGCTCCGTAGGTTAAAGGACAAAAAAGTTACAGGCATTCAAAGAAAAATAAATTTGGGTTCTCCTCAAAACGTCAAAATCGCGATTTTAAACGTCAAAATTGGTGAGTACCTTCGTTTTGCAAGTGGCTTGGATAGGTTCGTTATCCAGGAAAATCCGACGAGGTTTTCCCGGAAAATTTTGTGTTTTCTTTCGAAAAAAATTTATATCTCCAAAATTAACAAAGTAAGGGCAACCAAATTTTATACGCGGGTTTATATCATTATAGGCAACCTACCTACCAAAATTTAGCTCTGTAGGTCAAAAGACAAAAAAGTTATAGGCATTTAAACAAAAATAAATTGGGGGTTTTCACAAAACGTCAAAGTTGCGATTTAAACGTCAAAATTGGCAACATTTAGGAAAAGAACTTGTATCTAATACGGGCTATGGAAATAAAATCTCTCAAGAAGAATGTTTTACAAACCCTGAAGTCTTAGTTTCAACCGTCATTGTCCTTCATTTTAATAAAATGTTTCCAGAAAATTCATTTCAAATAGACCCTTTCTCTGACGCTTGTCACTAGTCTTAGCTATAGAGTTTATCGTTAATGGTATATGATTTTTGTAGAATTTTCGTTAAAAAAAATCAATAAAGCTCAATATATCTGTTATTACACAAGATATGAAAAAAATTTGTATATATTAATTATAGGGTGTCTTGAGCTACATCTTAAAAAATTATTTCTACAATCACAGGATG